>JAPSGF010000071.1:2648048-2685294 GCA_035772895.1 Perdix hodgsoniae
TAAATATATAATAAAATCATTGGCAGTCCATACACTCATTTACATTATAAAAATAAGTTGGATTTCAGCATACACTTTTTGACTTCTTCTATTTGAATAACTTCAAAAAATTCAGCATATTATGCAGTCACTTGACTGGGTCCTCTTTCTTGCTTACAGTAAGGCCATAAGCCTGAAGAATTTGCAAAGGACTATAGCTCTTTCATCATGTTTGGCCCTGATAATACTCACTCTGTATGTAGGTAGAAACTGTTGTTCTATAGTGTTTTCCTTTTTTAAAAAATTATTATTTTTAGAAGAGATACTTATCTATGATATCCACAGGTTACTAAAGAAAGAGTATTTATTTTCAAAGTTGCTTTGAAAAAGTGAATTATGACTTCAGGAAACTTCACTGATTGTTCAGTCTATACACATTAGGTGGCCATTGAAAGAGGAATCTTAACTTTCTGATGTTTTGTTTGAAACACCAAGATTTATTCTTTCAAAGAAGGATGCTGGACACTGTACATCTCAGGAAACTGGTCAAACAGCACCAAGCTTATTATTATGCTATTCAGTATCTCAAATTCAGACATGGTGATGACAGAAAGTCATTACCATCTGACAACTATTCCATAAATTTACATCGAAGGCAATGATGATGCCAGTCCAGTTCGTTAAGGACATCTGTCCACTTAATATGATCATCTTTATTATTGGTTTAAATTTCAAAGACTGAACAGGAATAGAAAACAACCATTAAAGAAAAGACTCAAGATAGCAGAGAGGTTGTGCAAATAAATGCTCACAGCTCCCATGTCTCCTGGGAGCTTTCTGGAATCCTTAATTGATTCACAGACACCTCAACTTCTCTACAGCACTGAGCATACTAAAGGCAGTTTGCTTGCTCTTCTCCTTGAGAGAGTCCACAGTATCTCCCCAGGAATATAAAAATATTGCCTTCAATCATTGCTGCCACATTTAAGGCTGGAGTGTGAATTGGTTGCTTCCAAAATCAGTAATTTTCTAATATAGAAGTTAAACACTTTCCAAGTCTCATGAAAAAGTTTTCCAACTTCAAATTTCCACTGTTGCGTAAGACAGTGATAAGACCTCTGTTTTAGGGAAAACAGGACATCTGACAAGCTGTCAACACCATATCTCTTAGTACATGTCTTGTGTTCTTTTGTTCTCTGAATAAGCAGCATAAATGTGATGATAGTAAAGATATGAGCATAAAACTATCTAGTTTAAATCTCTTTCACCCAACTGTTAAAAATAGGAATGAAATTCAAGAATTTAGGTCAGTTACCTTTAATACTTAGAAATTTATCTTGTTTAAACTACTGGAAAAATAAATAAAACAGAAATTTGGTATATATATATATTTTTTTCTAGCCATAAGGGAGGAGGAATTTTGGAGTATTTCATAAAGTAAGATTTTTTTGCAAAGTATGTGAAGATTTTTATAGAATTAATACAAGCTAGATTTATTTTCCTTTTTTTCTTTTTTTTTTTTTCTTTTGCATTTCATTTCCAATTGAGATTAAACATATTATAACATAAACTGATTGTATTAAAAAGTCTTAGATGTAGCAGGTATAAGGCAATTACTATTTGGCATTTATTTCAACATTTCTGAAGGGAATGCAGATGATGGTTGGCTTACTAAATTGTATCTTCTTAAGCTTGTTACTCTGCTGGTATAAACTGATAACAGCTCCAAGAATTTCAAAGGGTATGTTTGAATTTTACCTGCAGATGCATTATATTAGAATAGTATACTCTTAAGTATTCATTTTAGGCATATTTGGGCCATGTAATTGAAAGCTGAGGTACGAACTAAATATGAAAGCTACAGACTGGTATCATCTTAAATGAGGAAGGAAATGGTAAATGCAGAATTGAAAAATTTGTATTCCAGCTTTGGGATACCTGAGTGTAGTAAAACTGAATTTTTAGGTATTTGATTTTCCTTGTCCTTCTCTCATGTCCCCATTTTCCTGTTGCCATGCACACAAATATCCTCCGTTTTTCAAGATGCCTGTTTATAGGGTAGCTCTTTCAACCTAATCAAGAAATTGATTTGGGCTAATCTAAAAGGCAGTCAAATAAGGCTTTTTCATTTTTCAGCGAGAATTCTAATCAGAGCTGTAGCACAAGCTAGCAAGTGTTTGAGCTAAAACAATAGAAGGCAAAGTGCACCATAGGACAAGGAAAGGAATAGTTTAAGCTGCTATTGCTACTAAACACTTTGCACTTGAAACAATAGTTTTAGAGGAGTTCCAGTGAGCATGTAAGTGCTGCTGTGTGTTCTCAACAGGATACTAACAACTGCCCACCAATGTGTGAAAGGAAAAACAACCTTACTTATCAGAGAAATTCAAATTAAGTGGGAAAAGCGGGTTGGTAGCAGCTGAATCTTAACTTAGAAACCAGCTGCATGATATTTTAGAGATGCTGTTTCCAAGCCTCAAAGTGTGAGTCAAGAAATTTGACTCAGAGCCTGACACAAAATATAAAGCCAAGGATATGAGAAAGTGGCAGACCAGAGGGATCAGATTTTCTGCCTGTTAGCTTGATAGCTTTTTGCAGGTGATAAAGGTGACCTCTGGTTTTAAGCAGCCAACAGGGTGCACAGCCTGAACTAGGGTCAATATCACAGGAGGAAATAAAAGACATGCTTTGCCCCAGAGTCTAGCACATAAAATTGAATTAGCTGTCAGCTTTATGTAACTATTTACTCTGTGGTGGAAATTAGTAGTTACCTTAGCAACACTAGTATCACCTGAGACAGAGACATGCTGACTGATTTACAGAAATGCATTTACTTTGACAATGTATTAAGTAACCTTTCTGAATGTTTTACTGTGCTTTTATGAGGAATGAGATGTATTGCAGCCAAGAAAAATGGTTTCCCCAGATTTCAAAGTGCTACATGCTGGTCAGATCCTTAACTGGCATAAATCCAGAAGACTTCATCTTCAATGAAATAAAGTTGATTTATTACAATGGAAGAACTAGCTCATCATTTTAAGCAGTGCTGTAGTTTATTACCAGTCACTCTTTTTACTTGTCAGATATGGGGGAGTTTGATTTCCTTCCCACTGTATTTGTAATATCATTGCCATGAAAATGAGAGCCATTAAAAATCTCTGGTGCTATCAGATCTATTGCAGAACTGAAATGTGCCTTTTCTGCTAAACTCAGTTGGTGAGATTAAATTGAGGTCAGCTTGGATTCCCTTCTATCACAGGATACTTTAAATATTATTAAGGATATAAAACTGAAGTTATTACTAAAAGCATAGCTTTCTATTAGAAAAAAAATCTAAATTTGGCCCTGTAATACTGCATAGTTCATATTATATAGTAGTTGGATTATTTAATCCAATAAAGTTGTGACCAGTGTAAGCATCCTCACATATACAACATACAACCATCTTCAAAAGACACATTAAGGTCTACTGAATTCTATTTTAAGAACTCCAAGCCAAAGCAAGTGCCATCTTCTCGGTAAAGTCAATATTAATACCCAATACGTGGAAATTGCATCTTATTTGGATGCTGAATTGGTTGAATTTTTAGCTATTTCAGCTCGTGTTGTGGGTGAATTCTGATACTGCGATATTCAGGTTACTTCATTGTATAAGCACTCTGCATACACTGGAAAACATTATCCTTATTTTTTCTCTATAGTAAAGTACACTGATTACATCTGTGTCATTTCTTTCTCGCTCTCAGTCACTTTGGGGATCTTTCTTAGAAGTCTAGGAAAACCTCCCCTGGAATGTGGGCACCAGCCAGTAAGGCAGGGTACCATTCTTCATGGAAGAGGGACTCCAGCCCCCTAGAGATCCTTGTGGCCAATGTCCTTATGCTTCCGGAGCTGAACATTGTACTGCAACTTGGGCTCACAAAAATGGAATGGAAGAGGTAAAATCACCTCCCTAGACTGGCTGGATATGCTTATTTGCAGATCTTTTTATCCACCAGTGCCCCCAAGTCCTTCTCTGAAAGGCTACTCTCAAGGTACTCACTGTATTCATATCTGAGATTGCCCCAACCCACCTGCAGAACCTTGCACTTAACCCTGTTGAACTTCAGTAGGTTTGTACAAACCTACTTTTCTAGCCTATCAAGGTCCCTTAGCATGGCATCTTTCCCTCTAACAGATCAGCTGCACCAGACAAGGTGTCATTCACAAACTTGCTTAGGAAGCACCAAATGGCACTTTCTGTGTCATAGACAAACATGCCCACTTCTCATGTCTAGCTTTGGTTACATTTTTAACTTGAATATCTGTTGATGGCACAGAATCTTGTTTCAACGCCTTTTTATTTCTGTGGGAGGTCTAAATCTAGATAGTTTAGTACTCCTAGCAATTTCTGTACCTGAACTCTCCTCTAATATTAAAACTTGATCTTGATCTTGACTTTTTGAATTGTTTAAAACTTTCTCAGATTTATTCATAAGATCATTATTATTTTTCCATTCCTGTATTCAACTTGCTGTTCTTTCCGTAATGTTTTATTAAATGTGGAAACCTCTTGTTTTGTATCACATATTAATAGAATTGTCAGGTAAACATTTATTTGCCACTACCTCTGATCTTCTTTACCTATGATTAATAATGATTCAGTTCTTCACCTGATGTTCTTTTTCTAACACACTGAAGAAATATATTTCTTCCCTGTTCGTTACAGTTATGGGTTTTTTGTTACTATTTTTTAAACCTAGGATGGTCATCTTGGTTACTGACTTCTTCTAAAAATAATATTTTAAAAATACTTTTGTAACATAAAAAGGAAAAATATGCAATACATTTTCAAATGATTTATTTGTGATCAATATAATTGTATCAAATTCTAAGACTGATAAAATATTTTGTACATGTATTTTCACTGGGAATGGAAGTTAAAATCCTAACGGAATTAATCCGTCCAGTTTTAAGATGATTTTTTTTTTTCCAGTTATTTCAGGGTTTTATTTGAGTTGCTTTTTGTTTATGAGTTGTTTCTAGCATAACACTAGATTATTATTTTTATTTTTTACTGATTTACACCTTCTTGTTGTTTTTCATATTCTATTTTGCATGCGTTGCTATAACCTGAGACAAGATCAGTTTTTATTTAGCTTGTAGTTATTCTTTGTATCTTTATTCATTAAGAATAACTTGAAATATTAAGTGAGGTACTCAGTGCTGTGTGGAACATATTTGATTTGTTTTCTTTCATTTTAAAATGATTTAAAAGATTGTTAATGACATAGCATGACCTTGGAGAAATGGTAGGAACAGATGAATATCCATTCCCTTGTTATGATAATCATACAGAAGATAAGATTATTTAAATGTATCTGCTTGGGAGTTGACTCCTGGAGTCAGCGATCTACTTTGTATTCTTCTCACCATAAGATATTTCAAGTGTTTGTGAAATGCATGAAGTGGATTCATTCCTGGATTTATTACTGTATCACTAAACAACTCCTGAACAAGAAATCTGATACTGGTCTTTATGACTCTCCTTTAGCTTCCAAGATTTTCTCTTGGGTAAGAGAAATAGCTCTCTTCACTTCTAATTTTCAATTTAAATCTATCGTGGACACCTTTTTCTCAAATATTATTATCAAAGTATTAATGCTTTCTCTGTACGCAGGGGTTCATCTCTCAAATAGGCTTTGGCACCCCTTACACTGAGATGATATAGTGCATTGTAGAATCTTCTCAAAGTAGGTCATAACGAAGACCACTTATTTGTTTACACTTCATTAAATTTAATGTGTAGAATACAGACACACAGTAGCATATCTCTTTTTTGTAAAATGAGAAACTGAGATGCAAACTGCCTTCAACTTGTAGAAACCTCATCAACTTGACCAACCTCATCTCCTTCTACGACTGGGTGACCAGACTGGTAGACAAGGGAAAGGCTGTCAGTGTAGACTACCTTGACTTCAGCAAAGCCTTTGACACGGTCTCTCACAGTATTCTTCTGGGGAAACTTGTTGCCCATGTCCTGGACAGGTACACCCTTCTTTAGGTAAGAAACTGGCTAGAGGGCCATGCCGAACGGGTGGTGGTTAATGGAGTGAAGTCCAGGTAGTGATCCGTTGCAAGTGGTGTCCCCCAAGGGTCGTTACTGGGACCCATCTTGTTTAATATCTTTATTGATGACCTAGATGAGGGGATTGAGTGTACCCTCAGTAAGTTTGCAGATGACACCAAGTTGGGAGGTGATGTCAGTCTGCCTGAGAGTAGGGAGGCCCTTCAGCAGGATCTAGATAAACTGGATTGCTGGGCTGAGGTGAATGAGGTGAGGTTCAACAAGGCCAAGTGCTGGGTCCTACACTTTGGCCACAACAACCCCATGTGGTGCTATAGGCTTGGGGACAAGTGGCTGGATGACTGTGAAGAGGAAAGGGACCTGGGGGTGTTGGTTGATGCTTGGCTGAACATGAGCCAACAGAGTGCCCAGGTGGCCAAGAGGGCGAATGTCATCCTGGCCTGTATTAGAAATAGCGTGGCCAGCAGGAGCAGAGAGGTGATCATGCCCCTGTACTCAGCACTGGTGAGGCTGCACCTCGAGTACTGTGTTTAGTTTTGGGCCCCTCACTACAGGAAAGACGTTGAGGCCCTGGAACATGTCCAGAGAAAGGCAATGAAACTAGTGAGAGGTCTGCTGCACAGTGTCATGAAGAGCAACTGAGGAAGCTGGGATGGTTTAATCTGGAGAAGGCTCAGGGGAGACCTCATTGCACTCTGCAACTTCCTGAAGGGAGGTTGTGATGAGGAGGGGTTTGGCCTCTTCTCCCAGCCATCAAACAGGACCCGAGGAAATGGCCACAAGTTGTACCAGAGGAGATTAGGTTTGATATAAGGAAAAACTTTTTCTCTCAGAGAGTGGTCAGGCACTGATATGGCCTTCCAAGGGAGGTGGTGGAGTTGCCATCCCTGGCAGTGTTCAAGAGGCAACCGGGTGAGGAGCTACAAAACACAGTTTAGTGGCTTGTGGTAGCAGTGGTGGTGGGAGGACAGTTAGACTAGATGATCTTATAGGTCGTTTCCAACCTTGTGATTCTGTAATTCTATGAAACATTCTTCAAGGAACACAGCTGGTGCTTCTGAGCCATGGTTCAGTGACTTTCAGACACCAAGCCTCCTGCAGAACACTGAGAATTAAGAAGTTGGACACTTTCCCCCTGAGCTTTCTGTTGCTGGGTTTGCTGAATGTTTATACATTCTCCCTTCTTCTGGCAAGCTATATTATAAAGGGTCTATCACACATTGAAGTTGTCAGCAATTACACTGAACTCTAAAGAATTACTTCTTAAAACACAATGAGCTTGCAAACAAATCTTGTTGGGGGAAAGAGTTCCATTTGTGACAGATGACATCTTTTGATTTACCATGAGGATGGCAGGAGGGGTCTGTAGAATGGATAAATATCTGAATTCTAGTGTATCTAGCCCTGCAATGCTATGAGGACAAAATAAATGTGCATAAAACAAGGAAGATAGTAGATAAAATTAGAAGATGTAACAGTTCTAGAAAAATAAGTAATCAGAGATTTGTTTTTCTAGTTGTAAACACATGGGTAGCAGTAACTGTTCCACATCTGAAAGTAAAGGTTGAAATCGACCTTAGGCACAGAGTAAGAAAAGCAAACATTTTTTATGTACGTTTTTGGACCCTATGGGTTTCTCCCATAATAGTTCCCTTGGAATTGTTTCTTTCTTGATTGGCGGAACTAATCTTTATGTACAGGAGCAGTGCCTGAAGAAATCATTGGGGCAATGAATATTTCAGAAAGAGCATGGGGAGCACTTCAGGGAGAAAGGCATATCAGCAGAAAACATGTTCTGAAGAAGTTTATGGCATTTTAAATCATTTCCTGGCCTCTTTTTTGCATATGGAAGATCATTATACTGGCAACATGCATGTATCACAGTTTTGAAAGAGAGATGAAAATTTCCATACTACATGGGGAGAGAGGTATTGATAGCTGTACAAGAAATGTATTAATATCTATTATCACATTTTCTGCAGTAGTGCTTGGATTTTTTATTTTTTTTATTTTTATTTTTTTGTGTGTGGTGGCAATGATTAATGTCCAAACAGCAGGGATATAAAGCTAGACCTAACCAATCCAGGAATGACTGTGTGAGAATACACTTCTGAACACAGGAGGAGATTCCTTATCACATTCTTGTGAGTAAGCTACCTCACGTAGCTCTTCACCTGGCCCATTTTCACACATATTCCTGAATGTTAGGGAAGCCATGCTCCTGGGTTTCCTGCATTTTTAGGACTAAGCAAGCTAAGAGGAAAAGGACGATGTTTTTTTTTTTCCTTTCTGGTCATTCAGAGGAAGGAAATCAGACGGAACAATTTTTTTCTATGTGGATTGCCTGTTCAAACCACACAGCTACAAAGTTCCTTTTTTATTATTACTCTTTTATTACTTTTTCTCCTATCACCACAGAAAGTAGATAGGAGTATACAAGAATCTGGGAGGAGACTCAGCTTGGTCAGTTGATCCAAAAGAATCCAGGGGATGTCATCCACAAATGCCTTGCAAAAGAAGATTTGTGGTTATTGTATTTATCTTCCCATGAAACTTAAGTCTATAGAGGCCTGCTTGCTGGGAAATAGCTAAACATCTGCCTACCAATGGGAAGTAGTGACTGAACTCCTCCTTTTACTTTGTTTGTTTGTATAGTTTTGTTTCACTTAAGAAACTCTCTTTATCGCTACACAAACCACATGCCACTGGGAGTGAGATTAGTGAATGGCTGGTTGTGAAAACAAGGATCAAACTACTAGAAAAAGTCAAGATTTTGCCAAACAGGTGGCCTCGTGAAGACAGCAGGTTCTACCTTCTGCTGAGTTAGATCCTCTGCTTCACGTATAGACAATATACTTGTCAGAGCTCAAGACAAACCCCAGCAGAAGGGGAGAGAAACCGTCCTGAGATGAAACCTCACTAAAAAGATTTTAAAACAAATTAAAAAAAAAAAAAAAAAATAGGATTAATTTTGCGGAGTCAGATATCATTCACACATGAATATGAAACTGTTGAACTGCTAACTCTGGTTTGCAATATATTCTTTGCATCAACTTCAATACCTAAGGAACAAAAAATGGCAAGCATGACAGAAACTTTTTAAAAAAACAACCCAGAGCAACCCTGGTTAATATAAACAAGTAAATAAGATTTTCCTAAGAATAAAATTGGTAGGGGCTGTGAAATAAAGAGAATTAATTACCAGACCCATGAATAAATATGATGCAGTGAAAAAAAATGTTTTTGTTTTGTTTTGTTTTTAATAAGAGAAAGTCATTTCTTCCTCTTTGTGCGATGCAGGTGATTCAGCCAATGTGATTTATCTAATTAGGCAAAACACATCCTGGAAGGCATGAAACTATCATTAGAAGGTGTCTTTGTTGGCTAATAAATAATTAAAACTTTAGATTTTGTAGTGTAAGCTCAGTATCAATGAGAATCCAGATCCTTTGTTTGGGATTATATTACTCAATATTCAAGCATATTTTGAATCTGAAGTAAGGGATGAAGCATTCCATTAAAGATGATGATGTTATGCTGGCCTGTAAAGATTCATTCTGCTTTGAGCACCTCAATAATACAGTAATAAAAAATGCAGTGTAATTGCATGTTTAGTACTAGATACTCCCAGTATAGTGTATGTTTCTATGTGCATGCATGCATGCATTCCTTTACAGCCTGATGATCTCTAAATAAGCTATCATGCAGGAGACTTTAGATTGATATGAAACCTAGTTTTCTGAAAAGTTGAAAAGCCCTGTTACCCCATTCTATATATTTCTAATATACCAGGGATTTGAATACTGTGTGATGTTGCAGAGAAAGGGAGCATTAGTGTTCAAAAGGGTAGACTATAACAATAATATGGCCTTCACAATCAAAAAAGACAAAATAGACTAGGACTCCTTTATCAAAAAAATGCAAGTGTTTGATGTGCAGCTATGAGCTAAAAAAACATTAATCAAAATATTGAAAAGGCATATAGGGAAAAATACATACTGTTAGGGAAGAAGTAGGGAACTTCATTGAAGTTATTGCAATATAAGATTAAAGCAAATGTGTATTAAGCTTAAACTGTGGAAAGCATTATCATACAATTCTGTGGATGCCTGCATACAAATAAGTTCAAAAATGATAGGAGCACTGGCAATTGTTAAATTTTGTGGGTCTGAAAACATACTGATCTTTCAAGTTGGGTCACACGAGGCTGCGTCAAGGAAATTAAAAAATATCAAAAAGGACTTTCCTTCAGAAGGTGTTGAAGGGTTCAGGAGCACAGGTGGCATTCATCCTCCCAGTGGGAGACTGGCATCCAGGTAGGAGGAGGAGAGCTGACCAGCTGAATGACTGATTGCATGAGTGGTGTCTTGCCAAAGGCTATAGCTTCTATGATATAGGTAACAGCTCTGATAAATCAGGAATGGTGATATCGTACAGGACACAATTGACTCAGAGGGGTGAGAATATACTAGGCAGCAAGCTAACTGGACTCATTATGAGGGCTAGAGCTGCTGGGAGAAGGGGATGTACTGCTGAGAGACAGAGAAGAGCCAGGGAATGCTTTAGGAAGAAGCGGGGGGAAAGCCTCAGACTTATCCCAGGGGTTTATGGGAGGGCTCCTTTAGGAAGGCAGAGCATCTGAAAGCCAAGCTGAAGTGCTTCTGTACCAGTGTATACAACATGGGAAATAAGGGGAAAGAGGAGTTGAAAACCTTGGTGCACTTGGAAAACTTTGATCTTACTGCCATCACAGAAGCATGGTGGGATGGTTCACACCCCTGGAACATGACTATTAAGGGCTATAAACTTTTTAGAAGGGATAGGCAAGGTAGGAGGGCTGGGGGAATTGCCCTCTATGTTAAGGAGTAGGTAGACTGCAAGGAGATACTTCTGAAAAACAGCCACGAACAGATGGAGAGTCAGTGGGTTAAAATTAGGGATGGAATACTACAGGCCACCTGATCAAGAGAAGCCTGCTGATGAGGCCTTTCTGCATCAGCTAAAAGAAGTTTCATGCTCATAGGCTCTCATTCTGATAGGGGCTTTCATCCACCTGGATATCCACTGGCAAGACTACACAGCAAACTATAAGTAATCCAGGAGATTCCTGGAGACCATTGATGATAACTTTCTGTTTCAAGTGTGGGCAGACCAAACAGAGATGAACTGCTGCTGGACCTAGTGTTCACCAATGTAGAAGATATCATTAAAAACATTAAGATCAGAGACAGCCTGTCTCTGACTGGCTGAGTTTGTGACCTTGAGGAATGTGGGCCTAGCAAAGAGTGAGTTCAAGACTTTGAACATCAAGAGATAAAACTTCAGGTAGTTTAAGGAATTTTAGAACAAGATCTCTTGAGAAGTCCTTAGAGACAAAGAAGTGGAACAAAGCTGCCTATTCTTAAAGGATGTCTTTCGGAAAGAGTTCTCCATCCCCCTGAACAAGAAAGCAGGCATGACTTGGTAAAGACCTGCTGGTCAAACTGAGTGAAAAGAAAGAAGGGCATGTACCAGCAAGGGAAGCAAGAGTGTGTCATGTTGTAAGAATACAAGGATGCTGTCCAGACTTGAAGGGATGGGACTGGGAATGATAAGGCACAGATGAAGCTGAACTTGTGATGTTAAAAACAACACAAAGAGATTATACAGGTGCTTAGATCAGAAGATACGGGCCAAAGAGAGCTTCTGTCCCTTGCTAAATGACAAAGGAAAACTGGCTGCAACAGAAAACAGGAAAACACTGCAACCTCAGTGAGTTCTTTGCCTTAGTCTTCATTAGCAGCCAGGATTCTCACTTCCCTGAACCTGTACCTCTAGGTGAGAACTGGGGGAGCAAACCCTCCCTGATTTTAAGGGTGGAGCAAATCTGAGAACAACTAATGAGGTTGAATATGTACAAGCCCAAGGAGCCAGGTGACATGCACCCCAGAGTCCTAAGGGAGCTGGCTGAGCTATTCTCCATCATATTTGAAAAGTTGTGGTGGTCAGGTGAAGTTCCCAGGGACTGGAAAAAGGAACACATAATTCCCATTTACAAGAAAGGGAGAAAGGAGGGGGAACTATGAGCCCATGAGTTTCACATCTGTGCCCAAGAAGATCAGGGAACACATTCTACTAGAAGACATGTTAAGGCATGTGAGGGACAAGCAGGTGATCTGAGACAGCTGGCTTCACCAAGGGAAGTTTGTGCCTGACCAATCTGGTGGCCTACTGTTATGGAGTGATCAGCGGAAAAAGGGCAAACAGCGGATGTCACGTACCTGGACTTCTGCAAGGCCTCTGACTTGGTCCTTCTCTGCATCCTTTTCTCTAAATTGAAGAGGTATGGATTTGAACGGTGGACTATTCGGTAAATAAGGAATTGGTTGGAAGGTTGCAGCCAGAGGGCTGTGGTCAGTGGCTCTATGTCCAGGTGGAAGCCTATAATTAGCGATGTGTCCCAGGTGTCCATCTTGGGTCTGGACATCTATATTTGTCAAATCTACATGGATCTCCAGATTGTTGGTTAGGATTGCTAAGATGTCGGAAAACACTTTTTGTTTGCTTTGGTTGTAGCTGCCTCTCTGAAGATAGGAAGGTTGTTCTGAATGTCTGAAGACATTCTGCTGTAGCGTATAATCTTACGGATATACATTATTAATATTATACATGCATGATATTATTTTACTATAACATATGTTTTTTAAAAAACTTTTTTCTTTACGTATGTGTACATGTATATAAATGTGTGTATATAAATCTTAGGAGGAAAAGAAAGGGCAAAGGTTTCCAAACTAAAGTAAAAAGGACAAGATTTCCCACCTGTGAGAAGGGATAAAGGCCAAGACTTTCTAAAGTAGCAACTTAACAAGGAGCTCCCCAGACTATAATTAAGCATCTGTCTGCTTTGCTGTGGTGCCAGACTCCTAGGAGAAATCACGTTGAGAGGTTGGCTGCTCAGTGCTCTTCAAAGCAAACAGGTGCCTAAACATGGCCTTTGGGAACCCAACTTAAGGAATCTATATTTAAAATTCTTGTCCAAAAAGCAAGACTCTTTGTGAGAGGTTTCTAAGAACATTTGATCCTGATTGTGATTTTGACTGGGGGGATGGAAAGTCATACATGGAAACCTTGGAAAATTAGAAGTTTACTTTTTCTAAAAAATATCAACTGTAAGATACTCATGTTTTCTTCATCTCTCTTTCAGTCTTAGGGATGCAAAGCAGCTTTTAAAGAACAAGTGTCTATCTTGCAAAAGCATGCTTCCAATGTTGCCTTACAAGGCAAAGATATATCTTTCTGTGATAAATAATTTGCAGATTCCAGCTCATCAGAGAGCCCAAAAACTTTGTCTTATTCCAGTATAACTTTGTGGCATTTTCCTGGACTCGGGATTAAATTTACTGAAGCAAAAAAAAAATGCTGATTGTCTGATCTGTTTCAACAGTATTGCTAGACAGAAAGATGATTCATCAGTGTTCCTTCTACAGCATTACCTCAAGTGGGCAGTAAAGAATGACCAAACTAACTATCAGATGGGGAAGAGCAGAAGTTGGAACGGTATTTGCTTTGCTCACTTTGTACTTGACTATACGTCCATGCGTTCTTGTCTAGAGTTGCAGAAGTTGCTCGAGCATTTAATTACTTGAATTTCAATGAGTTGAAACTATTTGGTTCAGGAGATAGCATAATAAAGTATTCTCCTGTGGTGGCTATTTCTTTTTTTTTTCTTTTTTTTTTTTTTTTAAGCTTTACTGACAAGCCAGAAATAGTTACAGATTTTAAGTGTTGCCGAAGATTATATTCAAAAAGCATGGAAAACCTGAGCCTACATTTTCTGTGACACACATGATCCTTCAGGAATAGCAGAAGAAGATAGTATGTGCTACCTAGGTAGCTGCTTAATTATCTGGCTGACTACACACAAGCTTTGGCCTTGTCATAGTTACTGCAATAAACTGCACTTGTTATTAAAGCACTAAAAGGGGACAGTTTGGACTAAGTCCTCCCACTCCTGTAGCACAAGAAATGGGAAGACTGATTTCACATTACCTCCTGCTGTTTGGTACTTGAAGTACAGACTAACTTCATCCCAATATCAAGGTGACAGGAAGAATCAGAATAGCCAGGAGAGTCAGGGAAGAAGGAAATGTAAAAATATTGTACATTTGAAGCATGTATTTAAAAAAAAAATAAAATAGTAATAATAAAAAAAAATAGAGCATGTACTTGAGCCCAACAAAAGTAGAATTAGAGTCACGGGCCAGGATTTTTCTCTGCAGTATGATTTAAACTGGTCCATTTATTCTGTTAAATTATATAACTTTGTATTTTGCACTGCTTCATGTAAGGATAGTTTACACTTTTGAAATAGGAACACAAATTCTCCACCTGTATCTGAATAATTATCCTCAGGCTTCCACATGATTATATGCTGTAGACTACCTAAGTATGACTTTTTTTTTTCTTTTTTTTTTCTTTTTTTTTTTTCAGCTAGGAGATCACTTGAGCTCCAACCTGACAATCCTAATTTGTACTATAGAATTCTTTCACTTGAAATTTTCTGTATACCAAGTTCACCTTCTTTTTAAGACAAAATGTGTTCTTGTGTTTGTACAACTTCTCAGTAATGACAGAAAAGGAACTGCATGATAATAAATGTTAAGTTTGAAGAGTGGCTAAGAAAACAACAATAGCAACAGCATAAGCTCTGAATTTTCTCATATTGCTTTCATTTTTATTGAGAAGTAAAAGTGAATAGCAGGAGATCTAAAAGCCCTTGAAGATTTGTCTGATACTTAATCATACAACTAAATATCTTAGTTGAACAGAGATGTACTTTTATTCAAGTAATTAGACAAATCATGCTCAAATCATGTAGGAAGAGCTGTTAATAGCTTGAATTTTCTGCTTCTTGAATTCTTTAAAACTAAAAAGAATATTGCCAGATAGAATGAATCACAAGCCATAGTTTTGTCTTTGCATCCAACAACAAACTGGATAACTCTTTGTATGTTTAGTCAGCTCCACTGAAAACTGCAACAAAGCTGCCTCTAAGTACCTGTGTATCAGCACTCTCAGAAGCAGTTTGCTCTGTGCAGTTTCTACACCAACATAGCCATTTTAGATACCATTGCTCTAGGAGACCACCCATGGCTCCTGACTGGGCCCAGGTTAGTGTCGCCCATCTTGTTGGTTGGCTCTGAATGGAAGAGTCTGAAAGGACTACCGGGACGTGAGAACTGATTATTCAGAGCTGCATTGTCTCTCACCCATTTTTTCACACAGAACTTGGTTTAAGCTCCTTTTATGGTACAGATGATCCAATGCACAAGGTTGTGCATTGGAAATGTAGTAAATTTCTGTCAGAAGCAAAGAAAAAGAGAGGAAGGGTTGTATTAATGATCAAATGTTTCTATTATGATTCGTACTAGAGTTACCTCTCTACTGACAAGGTTTACGTATTGCTCCTTCCTCAGAGATTTACTTAAAGTCCTAGCAACCACACATGCATTTCTTTTGGCTAACATACTGATATGACTGGGCTGATAGCATTATTTTGTTGTGATAGAAGGCTTAGTGGGAGGAAGTATTGTGCAGTGCAGCTTTATGTAGTACCTACCTATTTCTTTAATGTATTTACTTTCACTTCTAATACCATTTTGAAGAGACAAATGCCATAATCCATGGCTAATTATTAGGCCAGACTGGTTCTGTCATGTCAGTACTTTCTTAATCTCTTTCTAACCAGATTAAAGCCCTTAATTTAGAGGCTATTGACACTGTAGATAGCAGCATTCCTAGGGAGCTGTTATAGTTTATCATGTCATAGAAGTTATTGTGATTTTAATAGCTATTCATAAGTTTTTCAATGAGTAAAAAGATTCTTTCTCAGGATGAAGGATTCCTAAAGCACATTTTAGCATAATACTCATCTGTCAGATAATTAAAAGTTTGGACTCATCTTTTTGCTATTTAAGCTAAAAAATATGAGAACTATATTCTTAAAAACTTTCTGCAACTTTGAGTCTCAAAGAGTCGAAGCATAAATGCTAGAAGCTCAACACAAAATCATTCCACTATTTTGCTATAGTTATTGGAACAGGCGAAGTGTAGGAAGGTTGTTTTAAACTTGGAATTTACTTTTTGTATTCTACCCCACCCGAAAAATCAGGATTTACACTGGACAAGTACATGCTTTGATCACAGGCTGATTGTGTGTTACTAATGGGATATTTTGAAGTGAAAACATAAATGATGCCTTAGGTTGAAGCAGGAAAAGCTTTCTAGGGAATATGAAGAAAATGTAATTTCAAAAATGTTCATTTTATTCCCTGAATCAGCAAGCATGGCCAAGTTCTGCTGTTATCTCTGCCTTGAAATTATTTAAATAATAATCAGTAGTTTTAAATATACTTTCATTTCATGAATTTGTTAATTCCCTTTAACCAATTCATTTTTTTTCTCTTGTCCTGAACAGTCCATTTTTAAAGCAATTGATATGTGAGTGTGTATTCCCGATGATGCCAAAGCCAGTTGTGAACACAAATTAAATTGCTAACTTGACTGTGAAAGGTTATGAATGCTTTGTACTTAGTCTTTGTTTAGAACATCAGCAATTGGCACAGCACCGATATATTGTATATTCTCATTTGAATCTGCTATAGTCAAAGCATTTGTCTTCTCACTTGACTTATTCTATCAAGATCAGTATTTAATTTTTAAGTAATTCTTGCTCTCCTCTTCAAAAATAAGGCTATATTTGTCCCGATTGAAATGCTTATTAAACGTGTTTTAGTCTGGATTAGTTTACTTCCCTATGTCAGGTTTTAGCCTAAAGGAATTGCTTCTCAGTTTATTTACTAATGTCTTCTATGTGTTTTTAGAAATGTTTTCCTCTTTAAATAATGTGTAACAATTGTTGTACAATACCTTCAAAATGTAGGCTCTGTGATTTTGAAATATCAATGGACAACTGATGACAGAACAGTAGAAGTGATTAGTTTAGCTCAAAGAATGGAACTCAAAGAATATAAAGCTATTTTTCATGTCTCAGACACAAGATATTGAATCAGATTTTTCCATTATTAGCTGTATAAACTTTATACAGTTGTCTGCACAAAATGTTCTTACAAATACATCAATCAGAGATGTTGTAATCTGAGAAATAATGGTCATAACTTGTTTCATAGGAAAAAGCTACAATGTTATAAACTGTTCTTTAATATCATCTACTGCTTGGGTTGTTTTTACCCTTTAGGTTTTGCTTTTCACAGAATTGCAAGGGTTGGAAGGGACCTCCAGAGATCATCAAGTCCAACCCTGCTGCAAAACAGGCTCCCTACAGCAGGCTAGGCCCCCTACACAGGTAGGCATCCAGGCAGGTCTTGAATATCTCCAGAGAAGGACAATCCACAACCTCTCTGGGTGGCCTGTTCCAGTGCTCCATCACCCTTAGTATAAAAACGTCTTTCACATATTGGTGCAGAACTTCCTATGCTCCAGTTTGTGGTGATTTCCTGTCATCCTGTCCCCACAGACAGCTGAAAAGAGGTTGGCCATGTCCCTTTGACTGCCACACTCAAGATATTTATAAACATTAATAAGATGCCCTCTCAGTCTTCTTTTCTCAAGGCAAACAGAGCCTGGTCATTCAGTCTTTTCTTATAAGAGAGGTGCTCCAAGGTCATTATCATCTTTGTGACCCTATGCTGGACTCCTTCCAGGAGACCTGACTTTTTTTTGTTTTGTTTTGTTCTGTTTTTTTTAAAATGCTGTTAACAAGAGGGGAAAGCAATGAAGAGGACAGGAGGAAGAAAACAGAAATTATTGCACTCATATAAAATATTAGAATAAGAAAATCTCTCAGCTAATTGTTTGTAAGATTGACTAGCTACAGGGTTATAAACTAATTAGGATATAAATCACACTGTGTGATAGGATACTTACTACAAAAATAAAAATAAAAATCTAACCTTTATTACCAAGTACATTCTGCTCTACAGATCAAAATTAGCATTTAAATTCAGCATACTGACTTCTCACCAAAAACCCAATTCTGTTACCAGGATTATGCACATTCTTTTTTTAAACTATGCTTTTTCTCTTTTTTATTTTGCTCACTTTCATAATTCTCAGAGCTTTTTCTCTGTCATTTACGTGCCAGTTACAATTCTCTTGCAATCCAATTTAGATTGGATGTAGATAGAATCCCAGTCTCAAGAATCCACTGACTATTTATGAGTGGCTGTTTATTGCATGTTATCCTTTCCATTAAATTCATAAGTTGTAAATTCCTTTTGCAGTTTATATATAACATAACAAATCACCAAAGTCTAGTTATGCACTAAAGTCCATGGTGTAGTTAAGTTTGTGTGCAAACAAGACACTGGGTTCATGATACTGGATTCACTGTCTTGAGAAGCATACTCTTCTCTACTGAAAGGGGCTACATGGTGGTACATGAATCAAGCAAATTGTATATGCTTGTACACTAGTGCTGCTACAGCAAGTAACATTCACAGAGCAGTTAAGACATAAGAACAAGGTAAATTAGGAAAGTTAAAAGGTATAAATCAGCAAATTAACAAAATTGAAAGCAAAAACGGTGAAGTGATAATGGTCAAAACAGTGTTCGCCATTTCTGCAAAATCAGGCGTGAGACTTCATTGCTAGAATTTAGACAGCCAGTGCCAATTGAGATGTTGAGATGCCCAACGTACACTGTCTGGCCTCCATCTGAAGCTTCTAGAGTGTCAGCTCAGACATAGTGATGTAGCTAGAAATGTGAACCAGAAGAATAACAGTCAGGCTGTTACTCTGGCTATAACTCTAGTGGCAAGGATGGTGGTAGTGTCTGAAACTACAGGACTGCTCCTACCAAGGGTGATAGGTCAGAATGGTCTTCAGTCTTTCTGTTGCCACAACAGCAGCAGTGTCTGTACATTTCTGAACTCTTACAGGATTGAAGTGTATCAAGGAACATCCCGAGCCAATGTTTTGTATCAGATCAGGGTGGTTAAACTCCACTGCATCATGAATACTGCTAGTTTTTATAGCCAGTGGCCTGGAAAATAAAGTCCTGTGGGACTGTTGCCAAATCCAGCTGAATTCTGCCTCGTCAATACAAATAATGAGAAAAGTGTTAGAATTTGGATTTATAGGCATACACCTTAACAAGCTTGCCATCTTACCTGTATAAAAAAGTAGCTGTATTTGCATTTTCACTTGTTTTAAAGTTTTTTAGAGAGGATTAAGAAATGAGGAAACTTTCAAACCAAGTGAGTTCTACAAAAGTTCATTTAACCCAACAATTACATAAAGCACTGCATCTGTAATGTTATGGTTGTCATGGTAATGTCATGACATGGTTTGTTATTTATTACTTAAGTAAATTGTATCCAATTCTGCCACCACTTTCACACTGTAAAAGGATGAATTTTAATCTGTAGTTCTTTTTACGTGCATTCAATTATACTACACACTAATTAACAAACTATCATACTTTATGATATTGTGAGTGATTGCTATTTTTTAATCTCCATTCTTGTTCACAATATGGGGGAGAATAACATTCAGACGTAAAAGTGTAACCCATGTTGAAATTATATTTTTTTTCCTATTGGAAACAAAAATGAATACAGTGCTTTTAATATGTCTTTACCTTGTGGTTTTTCTAGATTATTCAGCACAAATTGCTACATATTTTGGACTTGTATTAGCTTGCTTAGACTTTTGAGCTTCATTGTGATGATAAAGGCATTTTTCTTGCTACTCTTGTGACATCAGGAAGCTCTCTTCTCTTTTTTTTAGATTGAATCTGTTGTGGAAGTTGCAGTGTAACTACTTATGTTTCACATATGATCAGTTTATCTGCTCTCCGGAAGATTTCCAGAGGACACAGTACGTTCTTTAGAATTTAATTTAAAGACTTTCATCGTAAGAACAATGAATTCTAGGAAACATTCTAGGAGCATCTCTAGAGAAGGAGAGGAGATATTGGAAATGATTTTTGTGTTTGTGCTGGTCATGCTACTGTGGCCAAAATATCTCAAATTTATGAAGTATTTTATAAAGGCAATTGTATGCCTGGTGTCACCATTACTGCACTTATGACTTTCTTGGTAAGCAAAAAAAACTTGATATTTCAAACAATATCCCTGAAGTATGAAGAGGGATACATTTCTTACACCCTTATTAAAAAAAAACAAAAACAAAAACAAAAACAAACAACACCAACCACATGTATTTCTGTTGCTGGTCAACATCATCAGCAAAATTAAGATCTTTTAAATACATAACTGGTTTTTGCCAGTGAAATGTGTAGTTGTAATTTATGATCATCTTCCTCTTGATTCAGACAGTAATGCAAACAATAGCAGGGCATAAGAAAGACTTGCTTTGCTCTTTCAGTTTTTTTTTACTGCTGATTATTCCCTGGATATCAGAAAGGACTCAGAGTATTTTAATTGTTTTCCTAGCACTTACATTTTTATTTCTTAAATCTATTTCTCATGCAGCCTTTGAGAAATGGCAATGCCTCCTGTCATAAAAATTATTTATCATTCTACAGTTTATAAAGAGACTTAAAATGTATCTTTTTTTGTGGGAAAGTTATCTTTCCAACCTGCGAAACTCGAATTATATCTGTTTTACTGAAAGAGATGAACAATCAAATAATCAAAAATTATGCATCATATAATCGGAAAGACTAACTATACAGATAATCTTTAGATATTTATATAACATGGAAAATAAAGCCATATACGGTTAGCTCAGTTTATCGCCTTATTAACTGTCAGTGAATACTGTTAGAAGTTTTCCTCAGGATGTGTACGCAGATGTCTTCAATTTCTGTTCTCCAGTCTGCTCTCAGTGCAGCCATCAGAGTTACAAAAAATGTAATCTCCAGTGGTGTCACACCTCTGGCCTATTTGTGCTGCAGTGTTTCATTTTTTTATATATATTTTCAGATCCTTGCAGCTAAGAACAAAATGCAGTATTTGGTGTTTGATATTTTGTTTAAGACAGTAAAATATCTTTCATTTGGAGATCATTCACGTAGCTCCTTCTGTGTCTGTGTGTATTTGGAAAAGAAAATTCAACTGACATCACTCTTCTTTACTTTCCTCTTCATCTTTTCTACAGTTTTGTTCTTAACATCAATTTTGGTAGCCAACAAAAGACATAGTATGTTAAAATCTTGAGCAAATCAGATCCAATTAAAAAATGAGATCAGTGCTGCAAAAAAAAGTTTTTACTTGGAGTTTTCATTAGAAGGTAGTGATAGCATTGTTTGAAGAAAAAAACTGAAAATTTGTGGATACTAGTTCTTTAAGAAGATATTTTGCAATTTCCAAATTAATCTCTATTGTAAACATGTGATATCATGTATTTATATCTGATGCATAATTTACATTGCAAGAGTGTCAGTATTAATGCTCTTACTGAATTTGATAAGGTAATACTAGGCAGCTAGGAATAGATTGGCAAGCTTGATTCAGCAAGTGACAGATTTATACATAAAGTCAAATAGGACCACTTTTTTTCTTTCCTTGTGTGGAACTTTTCATGATATTGGGATGTAATGTAAAACTGCCAAATGGAATTTGATTCACCAATCTGGAATGAATGCAAAAGGAAAGTATTTTATGCTTAAGGTATATTTTATGTAATATGCAAGGAAAAAAGAACTTTTTTTGCATTCAAATTTTCTAAAGGTTTATTAACAAGGATTGTGACTATAGATTTTCTTTTATAAATAGCAAACTTGTTCAGTGAAATGTGCAGTAAGAAATATTCTTTAAATGGACAACAGTTTTTTTGTAATTTTATTTATGTGGTAACAGTAACCAGAAAAAAAAAAAAATCACTTGAGAGCTAATTTTTTAATCTCTCTGGAAAAGTAGAACATATTTAATTACTTTCTGAATGCTTTTGAAAAGTTTGTGAAAATAATGAATTTCTATTAATCAGAACACCATTTGGCTTTTATCTTCTATCATCATGCAGTATTCTGTCACATCAGCATAGCAACGCTATGAAAAATCTGGACGTTTCTGTGTGAAGCTTTGACTACTATAACCTCTTTCTTTGAGCAAGTGAATCCCAAAGTATATAAATAGAGGCATGTCAGTTTAAGACAGGTTTTCACCCTTATGTGAAAGGTGAAGTTCTGACAGACTTACATACCTGACATTTGTGAGCCTAAAATCACAGGTGGATTTAACGGTACTTTACAGTGAAGTGCTAATAGTTTTAAAATGTAAGAACTGATAGGATTGGCATATAAGATTGTTATGTGGTTTTTAAATTACTGGGTTATGGATATCCTATTTTTGAGTGAAGTTGCACCGTTTTGCATATACCCAGTGTCAGTATAGTTATTTCCCTGTCAGCGTGGAAATGAACTTTGATAGTATGAGTATCTTTACCCATTTCGTAGCATTAAGACAGTTGAGGGACCATGATAATGTTGCAGGAGATTTGAAAGGCGTAGCTTTTGCTGTGCATCGTTATGAAAGTAACAACTTTATGATGAAACTGCACTGACACTTTCTGTATACATCAGCCACGTATAAATGGCTGTAGAGAGAATTAGATCCAGATTTCCTAAGGGATTTAAGCATCTAATGATTTTGATGAACACCAATTGAGATTTTCAAAGATCTTTAACAAGTTAGGCACTTATCTCCCACTGACTTTATCTATTTAGTCACATTGCAGTGAAAAAAAAAAGCCATTAGACTGTTCTAAGCAGCTTTAGATGCCTAGAAGAAAGGCACTCATTGAAAAATTTGTCCTATTTGCAGTTAGTGATTTGCTATTTCTTTTAAAGGCTTAAATCTATAAAATTACAGTTATTGATTACACAAATGCAGTATATTTTTTCTAAATAATTATTATAATAATAAATTAATTCCTAAGTAATAGTAATCTAATAAAACTGCATCCTGTAAAGACAAATTTGATTAATATGATTTAAGGGCCACATTGCCATTATAGAAGCATACATATGTGTAATTAGTTTAATGAATAAAAAATATGCAATTAAAAGCCTGCAGAACATGTCATAAAAGGCAGGGGCTATTGCTTGAAACTGAGACTAAAGTTTTCTATACTATTGAACAAAACAAGCCAGAGTGAATATGATACTTTTATCTCCAGCACAGAGACTTGAAAGCAAAGCAGGTTTATTTCACACAGCTATTTAGTTCAGTTCAAAGACCCACACATTTAGGTTTCCTGCCTGCAGAGCTCTACTGCAGAGACTGACAGATGAAACGAGTCTTTTCATTTCTGGTTTATTACCTGCCATAGCAGTCAGTTATACCTGATCATATAAAAACATACCATAATTTTTACTAAAGTCCATAATTTAATGTCAAGATGTTAACCTTTTTCCAAAACTATTATTTCCTTCTTTTAGTTTTCTGAGCATATGGTTCTTAACTGCTCCAGTTAAAACCCCCATGTTTTGACTGCAGTTGCCTAGAATAAAATTGACATTTCTCATAAAGATTACATTCATTTTATTTTTTTGAAAAGCTTCTTGAACTTTAGAACTGCCCTCAGCTTTCTGCAATAGATGATTGGTTTCACCTATTTTTATACTTTTCATTTCTCAGTTTCAAGTCTACAATTAGAAGTCAGTTTGTTTTAGCTTTTTTACCAGTGAGAACTGAATGGATAAATCATAAAATATGTGCAGGCAGTCAAATATATTTATAAACTGCGCAAAAACTTGGTATTTTCAATTTATAGGGAAAGCTCAGGATTTTGATAGACTGGCAGTGTGAATTACTGGCCCTCCTTTCCTTGGTGAGCTTCACCAGAGGCTATGCTAAATAGAAGGTTTTCCCATGTGGAAATATTTTTCAGTAGAGTGGAGTTCAGTGGAGACTATTTTTCAGTATACTTTGTTTAAACTTGGCCAAAGTAATTTCTACAGACTGTATTTGGCTTTCATGTGTAACTGCCACTTTATTCACATGAAAACAATGAAAATGAATTAAGATGAAAAATAAAGATATAATTATGTCTTACATTAAAATGTAATTTGTAAACATCCAACTATCCATATGGGTTCCTCTCTAGTCAGTCCTTTTATCTGTAATTTGCTCCTCATTTGTGCATTCAGACTACTCCATATTTTTCACTTTCAATTACAAGAGCTTTTCAATTTTACAACTTAAATTAAACTTTCAGTTCAGCAACTTACTGCAATAAATTTTGTCAGAGGAAAAGCAGTTTGCTTGACCAAAAGGCTTCAATTTTTAAGAGAATGAGAACTTGTCAATATTTTATGATACTGACTACAATTAAGGAGCTACTTACATAGCATATAGTCAGTTCTGTTATATGTTACTCTTGGTACTACTTTGGATACATATAATCACGAATTCTGTCAGTGTGTAAGCACCACTGGGTAGTGATAATCAAGTCTTCATAAGGCAAGATGATGTATTAAAATCTGCAAAGAATCATATTTAACATTTTTAACCTCCCAAGGCTATGCTGAGAACAGAAATTAGTGCATGCTCTCAGAGAAACTGCATTAATCCAAAAGAGAACTTGAACAAATATATTTCACTTATAAAATGTACTTCTTGAAAATGGTTAATCCAAATGACTTATTTTTAGTAGTGCCAAGAGCAATATGCAATATATCTACAACTACATTACCAAAGTTCTGTTTAAAGCTGAATATAACATATTTGTATTATTGCTTTTATAGAGACAACATGTATTTGGGTGTATATACAGATAAGTAGGTATCAATATGTCTGTATTATGTTCTCATTCTGATGCAAAGGAGTTTATATGCATAATGAACATGGACAAATCGGACTTATGATAGTAACTACAGTGAGACTATGTCAGTTATTTCCAGGAGAAGCCAACAAATTGACATTAGAAGTGACTGATGGCTCATGCATAGGATCTGCAGCATGGAGCATTCCAGCAGTATCAGCCACACAGTACTATGGGCATGTTCAGAATTAGAATGTTTACCATACTATTCTGACAATAATAGAGGTATCTCTTAACAGTAGGAGCAGAAAATTATTTAGTTCTGCAGATGCTGCTGTGTAGCAAAACTTTTAATGGTTTCCATGTACCAGTTGAAATATGCATTTGTGAGTAGTAAAAAGAATTTTTAACTGACATATTTCTGTGACTGAGAAGCCTGGTAAGAGAATGCTGCAGTATGCAAAACAAATACAGCATAGAGAATAACTGTTCTTTCTGTGTGGGGGGGAGACCTGTCAAAAACAGGTGGCTGTATTTTGATTTTCATGACGCTGAAACCCTTTTATACTCTATGTGAAAGTGAGGAAGCTGTAGTAATGGCTGCAAAAACTCTGTGCAATAAGCTTCCCACACAGTAAAATGTATGTTTTCTTAGTCTGGGATACCTTTTCTCCCCCTTTTGACATCCTAGGACAGACTGGGGTGCTAGCATGTGCTGCAGTATGACTACTGTGTTTTTACATGCTGAAAAAGCTAAGGTTAATAAAGAACTAAAGTTGTTAAGAACTGTAAGAGCTAGACGTGCATCACAACTTGTGTGGAAATGCTTTGATCAAAGCACGGTTGAAGATTTCTATTTCTATGGGTTTTTCAATTTGTTTGTTTGTTTAACAATTTAAGAGAGGTTTTATGCAGGTATACATGTTCTTCAAGTAAATTGTAATAACAAGAGAAATTGTATAGTCACAGGGAATTTAACAGGGAATTTATTTATTTATTTATTTACCGTAGTAAGATGTGTAAAGAAAAAGAACTAAGGCTGTTCTCAGAGTTTTGCTTATGCCTTGTTGACATGGCCGATCTTTCACAAGTACAAAAGAAGATAGGCTTAAGCCAAAGCAGATCATACAGTGAGCAGGAGTGGGGTCAGTTTGAGATTGAAATACAGTTATCTCACAAGTTTGATCCGACGCTGTTTGAAATCTATGGCATTGTTTCTATGGAGTTCTGTGTATTTCATAAATTAAATGCTGATTCCAAAGTGATTACTATTGAAAACCACCGTAAAATAAAAGAATAAAATACAATAAACTCATAACTGGTTATGCAGTATGCTATGCA
This sequence comes from Perdix hodgsoniae, assembly GCA_035772895.1. Taxonomy (NCBI): domain Eukaryota; kingdom Metazoa; phylum Chordata; class Aves; order Galliformes; family Phasianidae; genus Perdix; species Perdix hodgsoniae. The sequence continues at coordinate 2,674,168 of JAPSGF010000071.1, forward strand.
TACGTACTCTGTCTTGTATTTCTCCCTTCTGATATTAAATGCAAGCCAATGTAGAATGTGGTTTCTGGTTATATTTCTTGGGAATTAGAGTCCCCCTTATGTCAGTTTCTATACAGTAAATTTTTTGTGGCATGTGGCCTTCTAACCTGCTAAGTTCCTAGCTGTCACTTTATAAATGAGTAGCTGAATATCTTTGCTTAAGCTGCTTCGTGGAAGAAAATTCAGCATGATTCTTACCTGTGCATATTTCTCAAAGATACAGTTTTGGAAATAGACGTCAATCGCTTGAGAAGAGTGTTCTTTAACAGCTTACAATACTAAGGCAATTTCAACAGCTAAACTGCAACTACTGCTACTACACATTGACTTCCATATAATTCATTTTAATGTCTTACCACCAATTATCTCAGACATTTTACAAATAAATAAATAAATAAATAATCCTAGATTACGCCTTTAAAGCTTTGCAAAGAAACACAGCAAATATGTGCAACATAACTTAATGGTCAGAAGTTTTACAATTAACATTTTTTTCCTTCATTGTGGACTTGTTCAAGACAATCTTTAGGACATTAAATTTCATAGATAGATTCATGTTGTGTTGGTTCAGGGTTCATTTTAATTGTATCATTCATTTGAAACAGGATTTAAAAAGGTCAGAGGAAAGTGACTATGCAGTACCCTGCTTGCATGCTATCCCTTTCTTTTCTCTGTGGCTCAAAAGAACTGTGAGAATTTATACACGGAATCTCTGTACCATTTTCCAGCTCAGGAATTCTACTTGGTAATTAAATTGATTTTACTGGTTTCTGCAAGTTATTTTTTATTGTTCTGGTATTATCTTAATTCCCTTGTGCTCAAGATTTTTGGCTTTAAGCAAGGTAGATGTTTATAGCAGGATAGGAATGCACAGAGGACTACACAGATCAAAAGATGACTTGGGTAGTACAGGCATCTTGTCAGCTTATTACACATCCTATGACAAGTCAGAGGTCAAAAGAGGAACAATTTTAAGTGAGAATTTCAATTCTTTATTCAAGATAAATTCAACATCTCCAACATTTTTTCTTTAAAATGCTGCAAACATACTTAAAAAAATATTTAAAAAATTGAAAAATGTGGAAAGTGTAAATGAAAGATCAATATTCGAGGCCTTAACTGAAAATGTATAGCATCATGTAGATTCTAGAATTGTAAGAATAATGGTTGGAGAAAATTATATGGTTTTACCATTCTTTTGCTTAATCAAGTAGCTAGTATTTGATGCCTTGTTATTTTCATTAGCAATATGTAATCTGCATCAGTTATCCTCTGTTATAATCAAATGCAATTTACAAAAATGCAGAGAAAGCTGACCGTAGAAGAGAACAACCTCTGGCCTTTCCATGGGATTGTCTCCTCCAGAAGCACCTCTCTGCTTTTTCATAACTTTGTTAGCTAACTTCTCATTTTTTGCTCCTATATGTCTGGTTGTTTCATGCAGTTATTAATGCAGTGCAGCCATTAGTGCATTGGCCTCTGTATCTGTAGAGTACCCTAAACTAATTTGTTGGTCCTTGCTCTGTCAGTCTTTGTATTAATGCTCTTTCTATGTATCCTTCAGGCTATATGTATATCTTCTAAGTAGCTTAGGAACTGTCTTAAAACTTGTGGGTCTGTTGTTCTGGGTTAACCTTGGCTTAGGCCACGCTCCCACCCAGCTGTGCTCTCACTCTCCTTTTCTTCCCTCACCCCAGGGCAGCTGCTGGGCCCAGCCCTGCCCTGTGCTGGGGCCATTGGAGTTGGCTGGTGTCCAGTATGGAGACGTCCTTGCCTTGCCTCACACAGCCCTGCAGCCCCCTAACGCTGATGGGGCACCTGAGCCTTGTATACTTACCCCTTGTCCCTCATTGCCTGCAGCATCTGTAACATTTTAAAAATAGGAATAACTTCAACAGTTATCCATTGGGAGCTTAATTTAAGATCAAATCTTTGTGATCAAGCTGAAAATGTGCTTTCTGAAGCTTGTATTTGTGGAGGGTGTGGGGACTTGATCTACTTGTGACAAGCTGTATGAGCTCCATGGCATTTGCTATTGTCACTGGGTAAGGGTGGCAACCCTTATCAATCTTATTCCAAAAAGCAAAACGAAACAGGTATTTATAAATTTTGTCATGCCATAACTCCTCCTTTCCTTGAGCAATATTCCAGTGGATGAGTCAGGCCCTGTTTCCCTGCTGTGCACTGAGCACTGCTGCCCTGTGCCATCAACCCTGCATCCCCCAGCAAGCATGGGGCAGGTCTGAGGGGGGAGGCAGGACACAGACACTGAAACTAGCATTCAGCTGCTGTGCACAGAGTGAGTGAAGCTTAATGAGAACTACAGCAGATTAACCTCTCATGCAGACTTTTGAGGAAGAATTTGGCCCTGCTTTGGGGTGCAGAACTGCATCTTCTTCCTGAGGGAAGAGGATGCATCCTGTCCCCAAGAGGTGAAGGAAGGCGTGTATTCACTTCATGCAGCATACCTGTTCTGTTTGGAAAAAAAACACCTCAGTTTTACAGGTGAGATTTTGAGCGACAGAGACAGCAGATTATTAAAGGCACATAGCTGAAAAAAGAAACTGTATTAGAACTTCTAAAAACATCATCCTGGACCTTTTCTCTGTGACCTTTCTTTTATTTTTCCTCTTTAACTAAAATTTGGTGTTGTAAATGAGGAAGAGCAGTATAAACCCATTCATTTTTGGACTTCACAGTTATTAAAATAGTCTAGAACTGGCTTAGATAATCATTAAAATGTATGTTTTTATTTGGATTTTTGTTTAAGTAGAACAGAGTTCAGTAGTGTTTGACTCAACCCTGAAGATTGACCCAACTTATTTCTAATCTACAAACATGAATATTTAAGCAATTTAAAAGCTAATGCTGTTTACATATGTTACATGCTAATAATTCTGTTCTATTGTGTAAATGTATATTTACACTGGGAAATCTTTATGAAGCTGAATTGAAGGGAAATGTAAACATTTGGGATAATTTTTGCACATTTTCAAGCATATTATAACAGATAAGAGTAAAATTGGTCATTATGGGTCCATAGTGATGAAAAATGCCTAGACACAATAAAGGATAATTTCTTTGGTTTCCAGAGCATAATGGAGTATGAATCATATTTAAAATTAATGGCTGAGAAGGCAGACCATGATTTGAATGTCATCAGTAGCTATTTTACTCCTCCCTAGAGCAGCAACAAGCTTTTTATGAGAGATGAGTTCCTGCAAACAAGCGCTTCTAAGCTATCTGAAAGCTCCTGATTTATAATAGAGAGCTTTAGAAAACATTTCAGTTTTGCTGTATTTCAGTGCCTGGAATAAGGAGAGCAGGCTGGGAACAGTCTCACTGCCCAGCAAGTAAGAAGCAGTTACTTGTTTGCAAGTAATTTTTTAAGTATAACTTTAGGGGGGTTATGTTAGCTGAATATGTTTTCGTTCTCAGATGTCATGTACTCCTCTTTTATCCTTTTCTAATTCTGAACTAAATTTGCAATTATTTAAGAAACTTCTGATATTGTCATTTTTACAGTGCTACATCCCCGAGCCTTCGTTTGAAAACCAGGTTGTTTGATAACCTTGAAGACTCTAGTCACACCTCTGTTTACTGGCATACTCGTGTCCCTTGTTCCACCAAGATAATGGTGGAACTCATGCATAGGTGTATCTATCCTGGTATTTATCTTGCCCCATGTGCAAGAGTTGCTCTCAGATAAATACCTTACTGCACATTTTGCAAGTCCTCTAACAATCATCCAAATCTCAAGCATGTGTAATGGATATACTCTAATGCCTACCACCAACTGGAGAACACCAACCAACATGACTGATTGTTAAGAGGAAGTATAGCCAAGCCATGACTTGAATCCAGCTAGAGGTGGAACCCTTGGTTGCCAGCCTCACCTTCACCAAGTACCTGGCAGCTCACAGAGCCACTCAAACAATATCTGCATTGACTGGGAGTTTCTTGTTTTCTAATGCTTCCAGGGGGAGAGAGCACTTTTTTGTATCATGAAGTGTCCGTAAGTCCATGATTTCCTAAATGGCGATGAATTCCTGGACTACCTGGAAACAACAGAGATTTAGCAGTTTAGATACATAATCTTTAGGAAGAGGGAAAAATAATTGTGTATATATAAGCATATATAGATTAGGACAAAAGACCTTTGTTCTTCTTGCATAGAAAGAACACGTGCTTATGGCCAGCTCCAGAATAGCAATATACCTAAGGTTTCCAAAAATTAATGGAAGGATGGATTCCTTCCACCAACTTATCTTTCTGTGAAATCCTTTGAAATCAAGCATCCAATCGGCAGGAATTTCTTGAAATGAACATCTGCAACAATGAGCAAAACTTTATTTTTCATTTCTTCAGGTCTTGCATTTAAGGATTTCAGGAAATGGTTCTTCCCTAACACAGTGCTACAAGTAGCGATGAAATTACAGCATCTCCCAGTAGGTTACTTGTGGCAAACATGGTGTTGGAGAGAGACTGGGCCTAGACCAATGCCTGCAAAACTCAGAGAGACATGCTCTTCATCATGGTGTCTCAAAATGTGAGACAATGTAAGAACCACTGATATGAGCAGTAGGCTGCATTTATGCCCATCTGCTATGTGGGATGTACTCTCTCATCCTCCCACAACTAAGCTCAGGTAGAACCAGGTATTTGCCCACTTACTAACATTTCCCCTTTTTTTCTGCAAAATCTGTCAGCACTTCTTGAAGACAGCCAATCAAATCTGCAAAGAAGGACTCAGCAATCCATACAGCAGCAAATACCTGACTCTTTGTTAGGCCGCTGTGCTGAGGCTGTTCTACCAAGGCCCTAGGTGACTGAAACCCTACCATATCTAACAAATAAAAAGTAGACAGAAAAATTCCTCTTCATGAGAGTAAGTGCCAGAACTATTCTCCAGCTTTCTCCTCATCTTGAGGATTTACTGGTAAAGAAAGCAGTTGGAGACAAAGTGTACAGATCACAGAAGTATTGTCTGTCTTTAAATACACTACTCTGTTAAACATTTCTTAACCTGTTTATTCCTATGTGCAGGGAATGCGTTGTTCAAAGAAAGTGCATTTGGCCAGAGTGGTTTCTGCCAGTTAGTGTGAAAGGAAAAAGAGAGTAAAGAAGCAATGCACCATATCTGTATGAGAGGGAAAGAGAAAAAAAAAAGAAAGAAGGAAAAAAAAAGTAGTGCTTGTCTTGAGCATATTATTCACAAAATAAATGGACCTCAGGGTATGTGCCATTACCCATTTTAGACACTGGATAAGTAGCACGGTAGAGAGAGACATTCTATTGCTTCTATTTAAATGAACCTTTAAGTTCTGCTGTTGTGTTCATTTGCCAGGCAATAAGTAAAGATAAGTGATCAACAGTGATTTTTTTTTTTTTTTTTTTTTTCCCAAGAAAAAAAAGCATCTTGATGCTTTGGCAAAGATATTAAGTAGGAATGAATGTGGAAAATCTGTATTTGTTTTGTCTTCTATATGTATGCAAATTAATTTACTTTTGACTTTCAGTATCAATGACAGTCCTGCCTTGAAGACTGCTGCTGGAGAACAAACTTTTATTAATTGATGAAGTATGCCTTTTGTTCTAAAGGACCATAAGTAAAACCTTTCCTGACATTCAAACTTTGTGTTTACGAAAACTGTTATGTACTTTCAGTTCACAGGCTGTCCTTAAACTGTTGGAATTATTACAGTGGTGTACTACCTTTCATTCTCTCGCTTCATTTGCTGTGCACCATGAAGTTGTTTTCATTTTTCAGTAACTTACATCACAGAGTACCCACGATTTAGACATAATTCTATTTCACTGGCAGACTTATTGGTTCTGTTCTTCTTAGAATTGTCTCTTGAAGAGGGCATTCATAAAGCTTTGCCAGTTAGGAACTCAGTTTAAAAGAATGTCTAAGTTTTACTATTTCAAATCATAGAAAGGTAGGATCATAGATTGAAAGGCCTAAACAGGCATTGGAATGGCTCATTCTTACAAATGGAGGCAAGCTAGAAGGGACACATGCATAATACCTAAAATAATAGCTCAGCTTCCCATTTTAGGGAATCATTCCTCATGCTGCACTGTCCTGTTTATAAGCTTGTAACGTCAGAAAAACACTTTCTACTGTTTTTAGGTTCTCCCACTTTGATAATATCTAGAAAGACACAGAAGCTGTTCTGCTAAAGATAGATGAAATTTTACTGAAAAATGTTTCCCTTCAAGTCATCACAGCATATATTTTTCTACGAGCTGAAATGGTTACATTGAAAGTTATGGACTCTAATGATCTGTAGCGTGACAACTACAGGAGTGGTCTGGGATTTAAAATTTCATACAAGATCAAGTTCTTGCCCTGACAAAAACATATATACATATATAAAAATACATGACATACATAAAAAATAATGACAAGAAAGTGAAATCTCTCTACATGCTACTCCATAAATCCTAGGACATGATATCTTGACCATAATGCAGCAAGGTTCTGTGCTCTTAGTAAATGCTTTTTAAAACAAATGAACAAAAATATTTCAACCCCTCCCCTGACTCCCGATATTTTGTATAATTACTTTATTGCCAAGAGACTTGTTAAAATTACTTCTCATTTCAGTGCGATAAAAAACTAAATGTCAAAACACTGGAATTTCAAATACGATTGGGGTCTTTTGATCAGTTATTGTATATAATTTCTACTCCACCTGATAGGAGTGCTATATAGAACTGTATAGAGTACTTTCTACTCCTGATGATAACCAAAGCAGAATGACTACAGAGAAATTAATCTTTTTCATATATGGATGATTAGAAGTTGTGTGCTGGGGTTAATAATGTAAGTTTTGTTGAGACATGAATAAATGGAAGGAATCCACTGGCTGAGAAGATGAACATAGTCTTAACTTTCACTTCTAACAACAGCTGTCCCTAGGCATTTTTCTGTTGCTCTTCTCAAGTATAAAATAAACCTGGCTGTAGTATGTAGCATGTAGGAATGAGTCTGACGGTTTGGAAAGCAGCCCAAATGAAATATGAACGGATATTTACAATGCTCACAGAAATATATTAGAAAAAAATATTATATGGAAACAATTAATTTGGGATCCTAAACACTTTTTTTTTTTTTTCCTTCTTCCATTAATATTTTAAAATGCAGAAAGTTCTTCTGTGAAGTATGAAGGATGATCAGGGTTAGCTAATGAGGCTGATAGGTACAATTGCTGCTTGCTTGATCTGTCTTTGATCCTAATGCTCATTTGGACAAGTCTTATTATTGTATGAGCATTAATTCTGTCCAAGCTCATAAACAACAGATATATGGTAATTCAGAGTGTTTATGTTTCTGTCTTAGAAAGCTGGAGCAAAGTGAGCAGAATGTGGTTTGCTAGATTCATACAAAAAAATTTTCTTTGAATATGAGAAAACTAATTGTTGACATTATCGGTCATATGAGCTGTAATAAAGATAATGATAATGAAACTCATGCCGCTGGCTATCACTTTATCACCTATAGGGTCAGAAAATAATTTATTCAATTCTGAGCTGCATTTTATAATTGGCTATTTGTATCTGGGATGACTCTGGTTCCCTGTGGTAGCTTTAGATATCATTTATTGACTGTAAAATGTTCACTGTCAAGGTGTGTTGAAAAAAGTAGACTGGAAAAAAAACGACTCATCATTTTCAGTTTTTCATTTTTAAAACATGGATCTTTGAGATTTAGAGAAAATGGCCTGGAGTGGCAGCTTAGCAGATTTATTAAAATTGTATATCTGTCAAATGATGATGACATGATACTGTGTGAACATACTGAGCAAAGTCAGGTGGTGCTTTGCTAAATGTACTTTCGTTTTGGTGATGTGACTCCTCAATCTCACAAGAAGGATGAAATTTCCCACCTTTAATTCTGTGCTGGGTATCACAGCACACCATATTAATAAAAGTGTCCCTATTGACAGGATGCTAACTCTTCAGGAACTCTTAAATGCCTAAAGATTGACAGTAAGAAAAAAAAAAAACCTCTTATTTTCTAAAAGCTGAGTCTAACATGAGACATAGACACAATTCTTTCAGCCTGTGTCTAGCTGCTGGGTTGAGAAAAGAATCTGGAAATCCAATTTTCTTAATTGTAACATATATAGACAGAGAGGAACTGCTTTAATCACAGCTCATATACTCCTCCAGAAAGGAATTCTGCCTTCATTTCTTTTCCTGTTAGCTGTATAAAAAACCTACATGGTATATGATTTTAATTTAAGCTGGTTTTACAAAGACTATTTGACTTATCATCAGGTATTGAGTTTACTGTCCTAAGCACATGGGCATAAGTGTCTGCCTTTATAAGTAGGTTAAATGTCCCTTACAGCAAAGAATTAATTATTTGTCTTCAGCCTCAGCTGTGATTGTGGCTTCATAAGACCCAAGACCTTCTCCCAAGGAAGAGGAGCAAAAGAGCCCTTAGGTGGTTAACCATCACCTCTGAGTTGACAAGGAGTGCCCTCACACACACTTCAAAGCTGAGAACAAGGCCCACCCCATGCTATGCTGGTTCTCCATTCCTTAAAGTGCTTTCCTATAGTGTCACCTGTAAGAGTTGGAAAGAAAATATTAACGGTCAAGAGCAGACTAGAAAGAGTTCCGGGAAGTGCCCCTTAACTTGCACTCACTGTTCAAACAAGATAGAATAGCTTGGAGAGACTGGTTTGAGACTAACAGAGATACCATGATCACAAAACCCAAAGAAATACCAAATTTGCACCAAGGCATTTCAGTAATTCAGGTTAAATGCTTAGTTATAGAAAAATTACTTGGAACAGACCTAAGGCTTGATCACTTAGGTCTAAAATATAATCCCAAATCTCCTGTTTGCTGGTTGGCTATGGTGACATGGCTTTTAATTGCACGTCCCTCAGGTATCAGCTCTGCTGCTGGATTTAGTCCTCTTCGGAGCAGCTGTGCTAGTAGCTTCAGTTAAAATCGGATCAAGTCCCAGGTAATGCCCACTTTGGTAAAAAATAATTCAGATACTCAGTACACGATCACAAGATTGATTATTATCAGTAAGGTTATGGCTACTCTCTTCTAAGTATAAATAAACTATGAATAGCTTTTAAACCTTCTAGGAAGGTTTCATAATGAACAGACTTATCAGCTGAGGTGCAGAAGCAGTAAGTCAAATAAGGTTCAAGCCTTATTTGCCTTATTTCAAGAGTTTTTCTTAATTTTCAAACAAACAAACAAACAAACAAAACCCAAAAATGTAGCATACATAGAAATCATAAATACAAAATTACCCTACTTTAAATTTTACCTTTCAAATGAAATTTTACCTTTCAAACTGATGCTAAAATCACTCACAAATAAAATTTTGTGAATTTGTATATTTTTTTAATTATTTTTATTCCAGTCCATTTTTAGAATAATGATTTGAAAAGCTGTTGCTTGCTTTGTTTTTAATCTGACTAGATACATGTTACTGATTTGAAGGGTTTAACTCAAACTCTACGGAAATATTTCATTCTGGAAGTCTCAAGAATATTATCCATTTTGAATTCAATATAAGCTTGGTTTCTAAGAATATAATTTACAAAGGCAAATTGAAATAATCCTATATTTAACATTTCTAAATAATTCTGCCTTATAGAATCATTTCAAAACATGTTACTGGCAATAAAGGTTCGAGGCAAGAACTACACTCATGGCATAATATAGCAGAAGTATATTTTAGTCATTTCTGTTTATTATTCCAGTAGACATCTGAAGGTCTCTATCAGGGCTACACTTATGGTGGATCTGGGCCGAAATTTACCAGACTATACTTGCTATGCTTCTTACATTCCTACAGGATAATGCCTACTTATTGGTTTTGGTAGGTTTTGTTTTCTTTTGTTTTTTGTTCTCTCCTCCCCTCAGTATCTCTGGGAGCAGCTGCACCTACAGTGGTTCTTAACTACAGAAACAGCATCCAGCACCTGACTGTCCTGGCAGAGAGCTGGAAGCCTGCTTATTGCTTCCTCCTGGGCAGCTTTTAGGACAAGGACACAGCATTGTTATATACGCTGAGGCATTTGCTTTAAGCTGAAAATAGTACTCCTAGGGCCCAGAACATAAATGTAAATTCAATGACCAGATGATGTGCTAGGAAAATAGTAATAATAATTATAAAAAGGTTTGTCCCAGTGTATGCATGTGGTCAGACCTCATGAGAATTTTGGATTCAATTTGCTGCCTGGATTTTTGCTAGTAACTTGAGGCTATAGTACCAGGCAGTTTTAGAACTGTGATTGCTACAGTGGAATATTAAAAATATTTTTTTCCTTGTACTTTTGACCCATGAGACAGAAAATTCTCTATTCTGAGAATTAAAGCATCAGTGCAGTTTAGGTTTTAGTTGTAAGAAATGAAAGAAATTATTGATAAGACAGTTGCTGAGTTAAGAATTTGTTTAAAACCAAAGACGATTCATGAGTAACATAGGCAGCTAAATTGCACCATCTGGAGCAAGAGGCAGATGTAAGCATTTCTATTTAAGAATCAGTTTATAAATAATAATAAAAGTTGTGTGGAATTAATTGGCTCCTTTTCTATTGGTAGCAACATTCAGGAAAAATAGCTTTATTAGTTCACAGTATATCTACTTAGCACATAAAGCTTTGCACAGACATCTGGAATAGATATTTCTTAATCATTATTATAGAATAAATCCATAATAACTTCTTATGACTACTAAGCAGTATTGCTCCAGAGCTTCTGACTATCTAACAGCCTGGACAAAGAACGAGCAGATGCTTTCCACAGACTGTAAGAAAGACTAAGAATTACAAGGAAGCCACAGAAGTGGCCTTTTATTTTGTGAGGGTCTAAAAGTTTCACTGTGTACATAAGCACCACGCGCTGCACAAAATTAGATAGATACATGAACTACAGACAATTTTGCTTTCTACCTGTTATTGTGGGCCTTTCAATTTTAAGCTGGGCATTCAGAAACTGAGGCATATAAAATTTTCAGTCATCTACTAAATTTCATGATGAAAGTGGTATTTTCATAAGAATGTAGTCATTTTGTTTTCAGAATACTAATTTGTTGTCAAC
>JAPSGF010000071.1:2685394-2870534 GCA_035772895.1 Perdix hodgsoniae
TTTCTTTTCTTTTTTCTTTTCTTCTGAATATTATAGAGCTTGATTCACAAAATGACCATTATTCACATGTTTATAGATGGAAGGAAAGGATCATGTGATCCTTAGTAACTTTCATACCATCATCAAAGTTTGTTCAAAGACAGTCTAAAAATAAAAAGATTAAATAAGCCAATAATCTATGTATATTCGGGCAGAAACAATGTAAGCTTCAGAGCCTCCTTGGAGAAAAAAAAAAAAAAAAGAAAAAGAAAAAGACTGCTTAATTAAAAATTAATGTTAATTTTTACACTTTAAAAAGGTGCATTTGATTCAGTGCAAGTTATTTCTAGATGGAAGGCAGACATAAGAAAGATTACACTCTCAGAAGAAAAAGGAAGAAAAAGAATTAGTGAGACTAAGGTAGCCATTAGTAAAGCAACATTTATAGAGCTTTGATAGGGGAAGGCCTATGATATGAGAGTATTTTAGCTGCCACCAAAGAAATATATGAAAGCTTTGGTTTTGCATACATGGCTATCTTCTCATGTCAAGAACTCTGAATTAATTCCAAGTATATTTAATGATCTGTACAATTAAAATATGTGTCCAAATGAACACATGCAATATACTGTCTATCCAGAAAAACCTACCAGCTTTGCTCTTGTGATTTGAATTAGCATACCAAGAACAAACAAAACTGTTGCGTGTTAATAGATCTTTGTCCTTAGTGAATACTAGTCAGCATCAAGAATAAGGATTTATCACCAGGTCTGTTTAGGCCCTGGTAATTCTGCTTGGTGAAATTTAATCTAGATTTAATTAGAGATGGACTGGAGTCAAGAAACATCTTCAATAAGCATTTGTTACCACTGGAGGGGTAGAAGTTATCTTTGTCTGTTGACTCTCCCAGCCAGGTTTTTCTTATGAAAACCCACCTTTCAGGTTAACTGGCTGTGGGCATTATCAACCATCAAAGCAAGCTTACTGCCCCCATCAACAGCATCAATCACACATTCACCATTTGTGAGAAATACAGTTTGGCAATCTATCAATGCTGAGAGCAGGACTGCTTATAAAAACCCGTGCTTGGCTTTTATTTCCCAAAGGTGGGGAACAAAACTGTGAGCAAGCATCAACCATTTGCTCACAGGCCTCATTCAGCTGTTCTCCACTCTGGATTAGGTGCTCAACTAGGCAGCCTCCGTAGCCATGGTCACCGTGTTTCTACCACTTCTTTGTCATGGTGCTCTCAGCTCTGCTTAATGCCCAGGCACGGCTCCCTTCTACACTGTCCTAGCTTCTCTGAGACATGTGACCAGAAGCCTGGGATTGGGCCCTCATGTGCCTGGGCAAAATTTTTAGGTCTCAATGCATCTTTACGGTAAACCTAGCATCATACACGTGTAGAGGTCCTTTCAGGGCTGGTATCTCTATGGCTTTAAGAATTTAAGTATTAGCAGTAAAATTGAGTAGATAGAAGTTGTCTCTCTGGTCCTCTTTCTAATCTTGATTTCTTATCTAACACAGCTGCACTTTAAATTGATTACTGAAAATTATATTCACATGTATGAGAGAGAACTTGGCTTATCTCTTCTACTAATCCTGATACAGAAATCACCACTAACTCTTTTATTTTGTTTTCATAGTGATTATATACAGGAAAAAAAATTAAACTTCCCATTGTGGCTCAAAACAAACAAACAAACAAAAATGGAGGGAAAAGAAAAGCTAGATATAATATTCTCAAAATATTTTCAAAATATTTGAATTTTTAAATTAGCACTTTTGAAAACATAAATTGTTCATTATTGTATATCAGTTATTTTAAACCTTTATGTTTGTTAAAAATAAATCTTCCTTCTACATACACGCTGGTACATCACTGTCAGGTGATCTGAAAATGCTGCAATGGAGTTACATAGAGTAACTGAAAAATAGCTCCAAGTTCAACATTTTTTTCCTGTCAGATAATGATTCTAAGAATTTTAAAAGGCTTTCTGTTGCACTGTGTTTTCCTTCAGTAGTGTCATGGAACTTGAATACCTGTGGGTTGTTTGTCAGCACTTGCCTTCTCATTTGTGATTATACCTTTTTCATTATGTTTAAGAGCTTTTCTACAGATGAGTAGCATATGGTATTGGCTAAAGAGATGAGACTTTAATGAGAGATAGAACACATCATCAAAATGCATGCTAAATTGCAGTGACATGGTTGTGTTGGTAGCATGTGAAATTAAATTCCTGACAAGACAATACAAACAAATACACATCAGCAGGTATGCAATAATCAAACCAGTTTGAAAGTTGGTCCAGGAGATGGGGCAAATGAAGCGACACTGGGGAAAAGAGGGATTGGATTCTCTCTTTAGTCTCCTAAAAGTCATTCTAGTATTTTTTTCTCATTTTGCATATGGACATAAAGAGGCATAGTATTACTTGCTTGAAGATGTGGAGATAACTTGGTAAGTACGCCTGCTGAATCAGAAGTTTAAAACAAAAATGTTGCATTTCACTTACACTTGCAATTTCAAACATCTAAACAATAATAATGATAATAATAATAAAAGAATAAACACAATAGAATGTATTTTGTGACGTGCTGTAACCTGAAGCCACAGACACTATTTAATTACCTCTACTGAAATTTTTCCATCAGGGAATACAAGAAGCAATCTTGTGTTCATCTGAAGGAGTGACTATTAGGCTGAAAAAAGGGAACTGGTATCAGTACCTCTTATACTTTTGGACTCCCAAATCACCCATTTTTGCAAGGAAGAGTTAAAAGTAATAACATCAATGATATTGTTGTGGGTAGTTCACAAGCTTTGAAGGAGTTTGGTAACATCACTACTTAGTCTTGGGAGAGATTAAAGAAATAAAATGTTGGAATCCTAGCCAAGGAATACAGATCTAACAGTTGTAATGTAGGTTGGATATTTTAGAGGGTAAAATGAACCTGTAGTCACAAAAAGAAGTGGTAGAAGCCAATGTGTTTCTGCTGTAAAGTCACTATTTCACATTGTAATTTCACAATGCAATCTAGAATTTATGGTAAAAACTGTAAAGCAAGGAAATGAGTGTACAGAAACAAAAGTAATGGAAATATTTTGAAAAGAGAAAAAATATATATTTTTCCCCTTTCAAACTGACAGCAAGTGTAGATATGCAGTAATCTGTAACAACAACATGAAAACGTAGTGGTTCACCATCCTGTGTCAAAATTTTCTTTCTTAAGAGCAAAAAAGTAGCTAGCAATCTGTTACCTAAGGTAGATGTTAAAGATTAGGGGAAGTAAAACTTCAGTGATTTACAAAAACCGAGTGGTTATTAAGTAGGAGACAACTAATAATTTGTCCTTGTGTTTCACAGCTTTTCCTCAAAGTGACATAAATCCACAGTTTGGTTTCTTGAATGACCAGTTGAAGTTTTACATAATAACAGGAAATGTGAAATCAATTTGTATCCGATAGCAGTGGATATGCTGCTATCTGTGGCATGGTCTTGCATGCTTGTAAACTGACACTGCCGAGCGCTTACTAGGACCTCAATTTTTCTTGCTGTAATATACGTAGGTGGTATGTGGACAGCATACGTGAGGCACGTGGCTGGCTTGTGGCAGCATAAGGCAGACTCATTTGAGAACTTTCCATGCTGAGGCTTTATCTTGGTTGCATTGCCAAGGAAAGGCCAGGTAAAAAGTGTAAAAAAAAGTAATCTGATTCCCAGAGGCTGTTGTAATGAGATCAGCTGTGACCCAGCTCACCTTACCTTCAAATAAAGTGAGAAAGCCCTAGAGAATGTCTCTGTTATTTCCTATGTGTAAGCCATTTTTAGAACTCATTCAGATTTCCAGAGTAAATGGTATATACATTTGTTTTATCACAAAACTGTTAGGATCAATATAGTTTCGTTGAGACTTTTACTTACTTTTCCTACACCAGCTATTTTCTTCAAAACAAGGTTTTCAATTTTAAGGCTAAGAAAAGGAAAAAAGAAAGATCAGGGGTTGTCAAAAGCACTGTGAGAGAGATCAGTGATCTGAGTGAGGGCCTGCACGGAAAGATGAGTGGAGAGGGAGCTGAAATCTGTTGGTATTTTTATTCATACTCACTCCCTTCTACTTCATATTTGAAGGAGTCTTCCTGGCACACCCGTATTTATCTCTTTCTTTGAGCCAAATACATTATGTAATAATGCTATGCACATTGTAGAGATAACCCAAAGCAGCTATGAAGTCTCCATGGGATGATGGCCCCTAGTAGAAAGATTATTTTATTCACCGAGTAATGCACAAAACATTATGTTTCATTATAATATTTTTTCTTCTAAGTAAATATCTTATAACAATCAAAATTAGAAACAAATTATATTGTTATTTAGATCTTGCAAAAAAGAACTAAGGTGCCTTTGTATTTTTCCATATTTGAAAACTAGACTAAAGCAGAAATGCTCCGCTGCGTCCACTACTTTCAAGTGTACATGAAGCATAGTTAGAAATAGTCACAGATGTATATATCATACATTTCAAAATATATGCTGTTACCTATATAAGACATTTGCAGATGTTCCAGTGATACCAAGACATTTAGTAAGGTAGATAAAAACATGTCAATTTAGGTCATTCCACCGTATCTTATATGCTTATATGCTTATATGCTTATATGGAATTTTCAGTTATTCCTATTGTCTTTATTGGAGCTAGTATCATCAGTAAAAATCCTGAAATTTTTTTGCAGGAAGAGGATTTTGCATTTGTCCAATAGAAACATGATAATCCATGAGCGTGGTATCTGGTATCAGAATAGCTATAGACCTAGAAACTCATTTTGTTTTTTATTAGAGAGAAAGACAGAGATGAACAAAACTTTGGGAAAGTGAGTTTCCCTTATTAAATATTTACCATTTCAGTTCCAGAGTCAGGAAAGGTAAGCTCTGTCATTACTTTTTATTTTTAGTATCCAATCTACTTGGAACTGAATGGAATGCAATAACCTTCAAATCCCTTTAGAAGTTGTGAGTTACATGGAATCATTTATTTGAAAAGCACCACGAGGTATTAGAGGAGGTGGTTGGGAGGTATAAGGCATTTTATTCATGCAAATCCCATTTTTTTGACTCATTTTTTTTCCACATTTAAAACTGTAACTCTGGAGAAAAGAAAATGAATTGATATTTTTTTTTAAATTGTTTTGTGCTATGTTAATTTAAAATGATCAGCTAACAGAGCAGTAATGATCACAGAGGCTTGTTCTTTGGAAACAAAGATAACATTTCACTGATCTGATGCGGCAATTGGAAGCTTTAGAACACATCAGATTTTTAAGGCCACAAGGGAGTGTTTTGATCATCCAGCCTGACTTTTTGCACAAGAAGCAAAGAGAATTTCACCCATAGTTCTTGCACTTCCGAACAAACTCATATAATTTTGTTTATGGGAGTTTTTGAAAATGAAAATAAGGCTTTCACTAGGCAATTGTAACTTCTTTTGAAAGCACAGCTGTACATTTCATTACACACTGACATTATATACTGATTAAAATCAGAAGTGGATTTTGGAAGTGAATGAAAGAGATGAATTGTCAGTGAGCATTTGAGTACCAAAATTGTGCCCAAAACATTATAAAATGTTTAAGACTTGTTGATCTTGTACAGTTTTAAGAAGCTAGGTCTTAGACATAAATGCAAAACAAAAACAAAAACAAAAACCCACAAAAAAAGGAAACAGCTAAACTTTTAGTCCATTGGAATACTGAAGTATGCCTGTGGCTTCTATCATGTGAGAAAGGCAATGAGAGTATTAAAAGTTTGAGAAGATAAATATGGATCTAAGCACTTTAGTAAACTGGAATCCAAGTGCCTACTCAAAATTAATTCTTAATTAATTTCTTTTAGCAAGGAGGTACTGTAGAGTTTAAGAGAAGCACAGTAATACAAATTACAAAACAGAAGGAACTATAAGAAAACTTATTTTCTTCAGTAGTAATGGTATTACCTAAGGAACCAAAATGAAGTTCATGCTGTGCAGTGTAACATGGCTCACAAAACACTAGATGCTACTCATCCTGCAGAACACGCAAACTTAACAGAAGAAAAACATGCCACTTTCATGCTAACATACAATCTTCTGTTATTTTAATGCTTTTTGTAGTACTTCCTCATGTTTTATTCTTGATTATGTATTTGCATGTAAAACTACATACAAAACTACTTCTGAGGGTGACATGACATATCCCGAATATTGCAGCAGCCCCGCAGGTGAGTTATGCCATAATACCATTTAAAAGACTGGAGTGCTTATATCTGAAGTAGGCAGAAAACATAATTGAACAGAGTTGCTATCATTAAAAGACAATTAAAATTGTGAAGCCCTTGAGCATCTGAAATTGTGGCATGATAAAATATTTACCAGGCTTCAGAAGTCAACCACATCTATGGCCATCAAGCCATGATTTGCTCTTTCACCAGCGAGAGTACCCCTCCATTACGGTTTAATGAGTCTCTTTATGTGACACAGTTTGAGGTGGAAGAGTGAGGATTACAGACTTGAGTAGAAGCCAAGCCAATAAATTGCTAAAAACACACGCACACTTACGCATTTGTTTAGATAGATGTTTTATTTTTTGCTGTTAAAAAATAATGAAGCTAACATAAAAATTTGACAGGCATTAACCTAATGAATGCTTCTGATACTGCAATCTATAGATGGTTTGCAAGCAGTCAATTGAATATTGTTCTTTTAATGCAATAAATGATCTCTAAAAGGAAAAAAAAAATAGTGTAATTCATGTGGCTAATATTTGAGGTATTTTGTATGTAAGTCTACACATTTCATTTGAGTACATGTGCATACTCTCCCCACCTGGGATAAAAATAAAAATGTACAAATGACCTTCAGTTAAAAACTTGGCAACTGTTTCAAAGTCTACTTCTAAATTTAACTTTGTTATGTATGCTTATTAAGAATATAATTCATTGCCTGGGACTCTGGTCTGAAATACCAGTATCTGTCATAAATGCTGGACAATTTTTCAATGTATCTGTTTTCATATATTGGCACAGTACCAGCTTCAATGACTAGGTCAAATTAAGGTATTTGCAAATGATGCCGTAGGCTTTAATGACAGATCTGTGAATCCACTGACAAACAATGCTACTGAAGTTCAAAAAATTCACAATTATTTTGATTTTCTGTCACGTTTAGAAACTGAAGATCTTGTAAACAGTGCCTAAGTCAGGAGAAAACATTGCCATCCTTAACATGCGAATGGCCATAATTAGCTGTTAAAAGTGCTGGGGTGACTTCCTCTGTTTTGTCTTTCCAGGTAGGAAACATATGTTATAGTGGGGGATGGGGAAAAAGCAATTGCTACTGTTATTTGGATTTTTTTTCCTAAGCAATAACTGCCTGCAAACAGAGCGGGAATTTAACATAAAAACTCTACAGTGTTTAATAGATTTTTGTGTTACTTGCTATACTTCCATGTGTCATACATGTATGGAGTAAGGTCTGCATTGCTCATCAGTCAGGAAAGGAACATAGACATAATACCTCAGTCTGAAACAATGTAGATCAAAATCAAAATTATTTCCAAATATAAAAGCAAGTGCTTTGAACTAGGGCAAGTTACCTAGTAGCTCAGGAGATTGAGGACTAGAGACATTAATGTGTTTTAGAGCTGAAGGCTCAATTTCCAGTACTGCCAATCCAATTACCGTAATTTCCAAACAGTAGCTACAGCAACAATAGAAAAGAGAACTGTGCCGGCACAGTCTAGAATTTGAAAATATTCTTGGTTGGAGAGGCCAACGATCTATTAATTGGTAGAAGATCCTTTTAATGTCTTCCTAATTGTGTTCCTGCTGCAACTGCTACATCTTCAAATCAGTGCTCATACTCAAGCCTTTTAAGGAGCAGCATGAGCCTTCCTCACTTGCCTGAGCACAGGTTCAGCCCTAAGCCTGGGAGATACACAGGTTCTTGAGGCAGCACCTGCCAGCCACTGGTGTGAAACTAGCAGGTGAGAGCAAAGCTTCCCCTGCTAAGGGCAGCTGGGAACCATTTTGAGTCATTAACAAGCAGCACTTAACAGGTGAACAGAGCACAGGACTGATGGGGGATGCAAAGCAAGTAAACACTATTTGGACTGAGTGTTTGAAAAGTGATTGCTGGTTTCAGGGGATAAAGTATTACGATTTTTTTTTTTCTTTTTTTTCTTCCTGTGACTGCAATGCAGAAGTTCCTTTGTGCTAATCTTGGCACTGACATTGAAATTGATGTGTGGCCTTTAGGCAAGTCACTTAATCAATGTGTTTGTAAAATGAGGATAATAACATTTATTTGCCTGCCTGGAAAGGATGTTGTAAGGACGGGCCAGTTAATGCTGTAAAATGTTATTTATTAGTAATTGCAAGTATTATTATATTACAGACTTAAACTGCTCCTTGACCGGCAATTGAAATACCTGAAAAACCAAGTAGCACCCCTAAATGTAAAGGTGATGATGTCTCAACTAAAGTGGTGGTGGTTAATTCACATTCTTTTTCATGTAGCTAATTATGCTTTAGCTGTGGCAACAAATACAAAAATGTCCTGAGCATACATCTGCTCTTATTCAGAAACAGAATGAAGAAGAATGTGAAGGGAATCATGTTTGATTCACTGTGCAATTTGCCCTACACAGGAGGTCAAGGGAGTAGCTGGGAGCAACACAGAAAAATGTGTTGAAGCCCTTCTTCTGGGATGCAGGTGCTGTCAGGTGTTCTGAAAGGAGGGGGAGCACACAGATATGAGAAAATTAGATGCATCATTACCATTTTCAACTCAATTAGCATCCTTGCTCTTCAGGATTAAATGAGGTCAGAAGCATACTTTTAGGTATGACAGGTGAAAAAACAACAGAGAGTAGCCCTGAGGATGAGATGGGCGGATGTGATACTGTAGACCAGCAGGAAGTAGCTTAGGAAATAAACTACAGGAAACTGTCTTATCTATGAGCTAAGCTCTAAGGATATTACTGAGAACTCTTCTGAGGACTCATACTGCAAATACACTGTAACATCAACTATCTCTCTGGGGTGGCTAAAGGTTCAGATTATTTTCCTTTGTGCCTGCTTACAAAAATTCCTTTATGCCACCTGTAATGCTTTCAACAATAACTCCATTAAAAATAATCATGTTTAGTTAATGTAGCAGTTAAAATAAACAGCCCTTGGTTTCTCTAACCACTGTAGTACAGGGTCATATTCTGATTGTTGTTTACACCAAGTAGAACCTAACAAGCAGGAACAGTGTCTCTGACTTCTTTAGAACTTGGGTGGAATATCTGCTTCATAGATATTACATATATCTCAGTTTAACTGCCTGATATTTTCATGCTGAATTTGCTTGAAATAATCAATGAGTGAAAAAGAGAACCAGACTGAGATTAGAGACATTTCCAAGAACATACTATGAGAAATGGCAAAATTACTAATTTAGGGATGCCCTGCTTTGCCTATCTCCAGGTTATACCTGCTTTTCTGTTTGGAAGAGTTACAATCAAAAGTCAGGACACACTGTGTGGGAAATGGGAGGGGAAATAAATCACTGATCAGCATCTTCAAAGGGATGTGAAAAACACAAAGTGCTGAGTGCTGGATCTGTGATACTGAACTATTGCTTGGCACACCTGAGGCAGGCAGATTTCTGATGCTTATCACAGGGTTAAGCTTTACAGAGAGATACAGATGGACAAATGTTTTGCTGTTTTCTTTAAAATAGTTCTTTGAGAGATTGTAAGTCATTATGCACTGGTGTAGTACCATAGAGAAGCATCATGCAGAGAAATTGTAGCTTGGCTTGCCATGCTAATAGAGACAGAAATTCCTCTTTGGAGCTCAGACAAAAAGTGGTAGCTGTAGGGCATTCATACTAGAAAGAATCCAATGTACTGCCATTTAGCAATTTAAGGGATGTGCTTCTGAGAAGGAGATTTAAATACGAGAGAATACAGGATGCTGTAGACTTACCACCAAGTTTAAAGAAGCAGTTTCTTGGGAGTTCTGCTGTGGGTAACATGTGGGCAGAGGCCTGTCACTCAAAAAGACTGCATTGAAGAGACTGGGTGGAGGTGAGGTCTGGCAATGATTCTTGTCCCATGAGGTTTGTATTATTGGATTTAAAGGCACTGTTAGTCTGCCAGTTAGTGGATGCTTAGAAATATTTCTGTGTGAATATTTGGTCAAATCAGTACAAAAATATGCTAAGATCTCTACTGTTCTTCTTCTTTTTTTTTTTTCCTTCCATGAGTATATCCTTACAAAAAGAATGAATTTCAATGACTGCTGGAGAAAAATCACTTAGAATAATATTTGAACAGGACTAGTGATTTGTTAAGTACCCACATCTAACAGGACTGTCATGCAAGTTCAGACAAACAAGCCAAAGGATATCAAATTTCCAGACATGAATGTTAGTACCATTTTATCTGTGGATTACTTACTGACCAAAAATAGTGCACAGACCAAATTCTGAATTTACAGAAAATATATTAAACATGTGGAGAAAAAGTTTCTGAAAGACTTAATGCTTTTTATTTCCATTCAATACCAGACTGGGTGAAAATTAAAAAATACAACATAATTATTTTAATACTTATTAGTTCCTGAAAAAAAAAAAATAAAAATGACCAAGTTATAAGATGATACTGAGTTTTTTTATTAAAAGGATGAAATTATAGAGCATTTTAAATTTTGGTTTTGTTCACCACTACTACAGCAGAGTTGGCTATTGTCTTTGATCATGAATAATAAACTCCTTTATCTACTCCTAGTACCACATGTTATCATAGTATACTGAAATCTTTCTATACTTTATTTATAACTTTGTGATGATAATGCCCTGGAGATGCCCGTTCTATATGGAAAAATTCTACAGATGTATTGTACATCTTAATAGGAACAGATTTTAAACAAGCACTGTCACTACCCAGCGCTGGGCAGCTTCTTGTTTGCTTTGCAGCTCTATTAGTTATCCTTAAAAAACACTTCTGACAGTCCATAAACTAGACATCCATCCACAGACTCGTAAAGAAATTAAGTGTCCTATTTCAGCAACTAAAAGGAAGGTAAGGTTGCATATAATAATAATTTCATAGCAGTGTATTTTTATTCACACTGGACTGCACACTGGAAGGTGAGTAAAAAATATACTGGGCAGAAGGCATTGTAACATATATCTGAAATTGCAGTTATGCAGTTATTTTTCTCTGTGCTGGGGCAAAGAATTAGTAGGGACAAAATAAAATAAAGGGTAAGGTGTTCCTGCGGAAAGAAAGACAAATAGATCTGATGACATACATATTCTCTAGTCTTTCTTAATCACCAAAAGTAACTAAGAAACCATTGTTGGAGGAGGATAGAAGAGGATAGAAGTGTTTTACCTGTTTTGTGGCTGCAGACGTCCCTGGCATTGCTTGCCTCAAATTCTAAGATATAAGCACTAGGTTAAGTTTACTTGCTAAGATGTTTTACATCAGTGGGAAGCCAGAAATTCAGCAGATGGTCATATAAGGTCCAGAATAGTGGATCAAACATGAGTTTAGTGACTTTTTCAAGACTTATGTTAAATTCAGATTTTTTCTAAAAAAGAAGCAGGCGCTGTTTTGCTTATAGCAGACATATATATTTTTACAAAATCTTCTTCTGCTTTCCTTGGTTTTACTGCATTAGAATAGTTACTTGAGGAAACTGACAGTTTCAATTAGCAAGAAACTCAATTATTTATTTTTTTTCCCATTGATATGTAAGCAAGGTATGTCATTTTGTCAGCAAACATAAATTCACTGAGTGTTTCAATAATTAATATGTACATTGGAAAAGAAGACTCACCATCTTCCTTCAGTGAGCTATTCTTAGAACTAAGTTTTCCTAACTTATGATAGGGGGAGATTTAACCTTACCCTGTTACACCTAACAGTTAGATCAAAAGTGTTATAAGAGGGGGAATTCCAAGTCATCTCAATTATACAGCACCACATGAAATAATTGTATTTATTTGGTTACACTTTAGAAAGGCATGTTCCTGAGTGATAACTTTTTATGTATTACTCCTCCAAACATGGCTATATTCTGACTTCTGATTTTTAAATAGCTCTCACAGCTACAACCTCTGCATATTTATGTCTGTGAATGACACTATTTTATTTACATGCAGATACCATATTCTTGATGATTTTATTTTCTCCATTATCCAGGTTTACAGTGTGAGACAAAAGAAATTTAACCCTTTGCTGAATCTTGTCTAACATAATGATTTTAAACTGAGAAAGGGGAGGTTTAGGTTAGATATTAGGAAAAAGGTTTTCACACAGAGGGTGGTGTAGCACTAGAACAGATTGCCTAAGGAGGCTGTGGATGCCCCATCCCTGGAGGCATTCAAGGCCAGGCTAGATGAGGCTCTGGGCAGCCTGGTCTAGTGGATGGCAACCCTGCACATAGCAGGGGGTTGAAACTAAATGATCATTGTGGTCTTTTTCAACCCAGGCCATTCTATGATTCCAATGGAAAGTTGTCAGAGTATTTTATATTTTTTACTAATGGAGGTAATATAAAAAACAAACAAACAAACCCAAAAACTTTTTGAAAAGAATAAAAAGAATAAAACTAGTCATCCGCCTTTTGGTTAATATGCAAACGTACACTCAAAGCAGTATATAAAAGTTATTAACCTGAAATGCGTACTGTACCCATTTTCCATCTGATAAAAGGCCTTTTTTTCCCTGTAACTACTCAACTTGTTGTACAATAATTTATTACAGAAGTACAACAGAACCTACCTCAATTCCTTGCAATTGTGTCAGTGCTGAAAGAACACTCAATGTTTATGAAAAATTGGTTCCCAACATACAAATGAAATCATGTGAACGACAGGAAAAATGCTAAAAGCCAAAATAAGTTATGTTTATACTAAAGATCAAGAACTGGAGCAAGACTTAGATAGGACCTGCAAAACATTAATAGATTTAAGAAAAACAGTAGGCAATATGAAAGTTTTTCCTAGAGTTGGCTTTTTTCTTTTTGAGTATTAATGCTACATTCTACAGAAAGGAAATTAGAAAAACAAAACAACAAATGGCATTTATTTTTCTATTCTTGGCAGTTTTTTACAGTTCTGAATGCCCATAATTCATTGTACAGAAAAGGAATGGCTCCTTGTGCAACTCCTTACAAAAACAAAGAAATATTTTGACATTTGCATCTCATATTTCACAGTTCCATGCTTTTATCAATATGTGGTGTGATCATGGACAAGTCATAAAGTCTATCTCATCTATTGGCATGAGGCTTAATTTTCTTCTATGCAGATACAAATTCCTCAAGGAAAGCAGTGCAACAATACTTACTGTAAAACAAAGAGTTAAAAGGAGAAAACAAAACACATTGAAACAAAGAGTGATAAGTATGCAAGCAAGTAAAGACGAATAAAAATGTAGTAGGCTGGAAAATTATAAATTTAATAAAGGCATTATTTATAAAATCAGAGCTAACATGAGAATTTTTAACAGGTGAAAAGAATTATGCTGGAGAAATCAGCTGAAAAGTTTTATTTCAAGAAGTATAATAAAAATCAAGACAGAGGTGTTCAGAAATCTTTGTATAAATCTCATTCAGTTCTGTAACCCACAAATCAATTTGAACATAAACAGGGAATATCATAACGTTAATAACTTATAGTGCTAGAGTAGTTTCAACCTACTAAAGCATTTATTTTTGGCAATCACAGACACAAGATTTAGTTTTTCTTTTTTTAATTTAAAATGTTTATTTAAAAATACAAAAAATGTGTGAGGTACTTTATAGTGCTAAGAAAAGAGTAAGAAATAAATAGTCGGTCTTGTTTTTTCCACACCTAATACATGTCACTGTTAGTCAGCTCTTTTAAATGTTAGCTATCTCAGATGACTAAAGTTAGATTGCAATTCACCATGACTGTCTTTTAGAGGTGTGACTGGACTAACAATTTGATTGTACAGATCATGTTCCTTGAGGACTGGAGGTTTCCTGGATAGGAGGAAAGTAGTTAAAGTTGAATTAGATGTAAATATAAAACAAGTGAAAATGTGAGTGCATTTTTTGAAATGACTATCAAATAAATAATTAGAACGCAAGAATAACTAACATTTTGGCATTATGTAACACATTATGTAATTATATGAATGCAAAGAAAATTTTGGTGTGTACAGCTAAATGATGTAGTATATTGAGTCAGATATGCAAGCAATTTAAAGTAAGAGAAGCAAAAAAAAAAAAAAATCAACATAAAATCATATATGTAATACTTGCCCTCAAGCTCTGCAGAGGAATATTTTATGTACAGAGAATGACAGTTCTTGATTTAGAGAATGACTCAGCTCCCAGGATGGAATCTTTTGTGAGTTTTTCTTGTGCAAGTGTTGAAACAGAAGACAACATAAGAGTCACTGAGGAAACAGCTGAAAGATTGCACAGGCCAAGAAACAAGAGATAATTTGTGAACTGTACAAGCATTTCAGTATTTTAAATGTGCAGCTGAAACAGGGAAATAGGGAAAAAGCAAACATTACTAATAGTTTGGATAACAATCTTATCAATGAAGAAATCTATCTGCATAAACCAGTGCTTTAACAGCAAAGGTTAAAGACAAAGACTAACAGAAAAATACCAGTAGAGGATCTCAATGTGGTCTGTGAGACCAACTTTTAATACAGGAAGACAAAGGCATGGAAGACTTTTTAAAGCATTTCTCATTTACAGTGTACTAACATGGCTGTTATTTGACTACTACTGGCTTGACTGACCAGATACAGAGAACGGTGTTACATCTAAAATAAATAAATAAATACATAAATTGATAATAAAGCAAAAATATATACATGATAGTAATTTTGCTTAGAACGCTGTGTTATAAGACTAAGTGGTGATACAAAGTAAATAGCATATAGATTAGAGAGACTCAGGGCATCCATTGGTCCATGAATTGTCAGTTATCCTACCATTCATCTTACTGTAAATAGTTTGTATACAGCATAACAAATTTTGAGCCCAGGTGACTCAAGATCACGATGATCTGAGGAAAGAAGAGAAACAGTAGCAAAATCATTCAGTGATCTAGCTATAGTTCACTTTGGGCTAATCTCTTTTAGATAGGTGGCAGTCTTTGTGGTGGATGCCGACTGCTGAAAATCTGAGAAAGCAAATGTGGCTATTTGGCAAACTGACACTAGGTGGACACTGTATGGAGGCCCAAAGATTGCTTTAAAAGCCTCTGATCATAGCCCTAGGTGATCAGAGATCTTTGTCTTTGCTCCCTCCCATGACTCAGCCGAACAGAGACTTTGTTTTTCTTGTGGCTTATTAGTAAAGGACAAGGCCATTGACAGGGGAACCAAGGCTCTGAGGACATGGTTCAGCAGGCAGGGTGGTGCTGTGTTGACAGTTGGACTAGACAATCTTAGTCGTCTTTTCCAATTTTAATGAATCTATAATTCTGTGATTCTTAGGAAGAGCAAAAACAAACCCAGTCCTCTGCTGGACATTCCAATTCTGCTCCTAGGAACATCTATCCATTTTTACTTTTTGGAAGAAATAAATGAGGTGAGGAAATGGTATTAAGCATGGACTAAATCTCTGGGCTCCAGATTCTTTCAAAAGATCTAGAAACTTATTATTATGAGTGGATGCATAACACTGTACGAACTTAAGAAGGAAGACCAGACTTTGAATGATTATACCACTATGATGGTCGTAAGCCAAAAGAAAGCAGAGACATAACAGAAGCAGAAAAATTTGTCAGGCTCTGTTTAATGTTTTGTGCATGGCAGCACAGTAGAAATTGACAAGCCTTGAATGTTTAAATACACAGACGTATTTAAATAACTATAATGGATGGCCTGGAGTGTATTTAGTTTTAGGGCCTATAGATACCAGAACAACATAGAATGAGCTAGCAACATATATGAGGGGAGAAGCGATATCAGACATCATAGATAGTAAACAGCAAGATCGAAAATATCAAAGTGAGCAGATGACTCAGAAGCTGTAACACTGTTATTTTTATCAGTATTTACACTCAAACATTCTTCTTAAGCAAATGTGGCAAAAGGGATATGACAAGGTAAGATGCAACAGCAAAGCAATCTATGCATATATGCAGTGGGAGGAAATAGTGTAGCAAGAAAGCAGCTAAACTTAGCACAAACATCCAGATATAGTGAGGAAACTGGAAAAGATTCAATGTACTAGAACAGCATCTCCAACGTCTCTACTGGATTGCTAAGTGAAGACTGACATAAGGGAAAAGGCTATTCATACCTCTCAGCTGCAGCCAAAAAGGCTTACACTTCACCTTTGTAGACTCCAAATTACAATTTGATCATTGGGGAAGGCCTACTGTCCTGATGGAACCAATGGACAATTGGAAAATGACGAGCTTGGATGCTGCCTGAGAAGAGAACATAATACAGAAAGACTGGATACTGGCACAAGCTGAGATCTGTACAATTTAGAAGGTTATTCTGATTAAGCAGACACAAAGAGAATGAAGTGCTAACAAAGAAGTTGAAATATGAAAGCAGTGGAAACCAGGACTGGTATGAGAACCCTGCTGTAGAAGCTGATCATACAGAATGGGAGAAATATCTTCACAGAGTGGTTAGTTAAACTAAAATCAGATATCAAATGTTTCTTGAGTGGAATTAGGAGACCGAATCCAATATCCAGGGAGAATTTTGACAGATTAGCAAAAAAATGAACAAGATACCAAAAAATGAAGGGCATTTGAAACTAAAAGACATCAATCCATTATTCCAGCTGAAGTAGAATAACATTAACTCAGAAAACTCAAAATTAACCTTATATATGATTGTAATTAAGATCTCAAAACTATGGTAAAAAAAAAAAAGTATATGTTTAACTGCAAAGACTACTATTTAAAGTATAAATGTTTATCTGTTACAAAGAAGAGACGAAACCAAAACAAAACAAACAAAAAGAAATGGAGTATTACTGAGGTGATATAATAACATGAAGTAAAATATTCTTACTAAGTAGTAATGAATCACAGAATCTTTTGAGTTGGAAAGGACCTTTATAGGTCCTTGAATGTCTCCAAGGATGGGGTATCCACCAGATCTTTGAGCAACCTGTACCAGAGTGTCACCATCATTATTGTAAAAAACTTTATTGTAAAAAACTCCATAAGCTTCTCTTCTCCAGTCTGAATAATCCCAGCTCTCTCAGCCTGTCCTCACAGGGGAGGTGTTCCATGAGGACATCAGATCATAGTAATATTTCAGTAACATGAAAGCAAACAGCAGCCATTAGCTAGAGCTTTCATGCTGCTAGAGTGTGATTTTAGTTCTGTATGCTAAGTGCAAATAGCATTCCTATCAAGAGCATTTAGTGGAATTTGACAATCTAAAATGACTTTTTAGTAGTTTAGATTTCAGATTACTTTTGATCTTTAAAGATGTGTTGTTATTTAAAGCTCCTGATACCATAAGAGGGCAAAGGTAAGACCTAAAAAGACAATCTCAATGAATAATACATTTCTTAAAACAAACTGAGAGAAAAAAAGCCAACAAAAACAAAACCCCCAAACCATAAACTAATTAAAGGATATACTAATGGATTCTTGGAATGTTTGCTGTAATTTTCAAGGTTATATCCTTTATTCTTCCTAAGTAATTAATTAACAGTTGAATCCTTACAAAAATTGCAAAACTGTGTTTTAATTAAAAAACTCTGACATGCTGCTGAGATTCAGTAACTGTGCAACATTGCCCATTTTTCCTCCAGCATCTCAGCAGAGCCTTGGAAAGCTCAAAGACAGCGATAAAAAACTTGTTTAATCTCAACTGCCATTGTCTGACCTACATGTAAAGACTATGTAGGTTAGTGATAATTAAGAAATGTATTGTATGTTTGCAATGCCCACTTTATACCTATATTGGAAGGTATACATCACCCTTGGCACACAGTACACTGCTTGGCACCTAGGTACATACACATCACCCTTGACAACTGCTATGTCTGTCTCCCTGCAGACTCCAGGTAACACCATGTGGTGACCTCTGGCCAATCTGAGAGCCACAATAGTGGGAAGAATTTGAACCAGTGCTTCAAAGAAAAACCTTGTTCCTACAGTTTAGCATCTCGGTCTACTTTTGCAAGTAAAAGATGAGAAAATGAAAATTGTTGTAGTGCATTACATGAGTACTCAGTTCTTGAATGTTCTTGAGTACGAAACTCTGATTTCTTTTTGAACTTTGTACAGAAACCGTTATAAAAATTGTAACTAGTTATTACATAGCACTGCTATGCAACATTTTAAAATATACACAACTTAATCATGAACATCCTTTGAAAGACTAATTTAAAGTTGTTTGTTATACTCTCTTCTTGGTGGTAACTGGGTGCCAGACACATGCCTCATACGCCACTCCTTTTAGATTGATTACTGACCCCCAAAAGAGCAGTTATTACAATCCACCCCTTCTTCCTATCTCTACTGGCAGCTGCTATCTTTGTATGGATGTTAGACAAATATAGAAAGAAGCATTCATCGACTGTGACAACTTTTATTGTTTTGAGAGCCCTTTTTGCCTCTAGGTAGAAGACTAAATGGCAATGTCCTCAGAGCCAAATTCGGCCTTAGAGTCTCAGCCAGACTGTGTTGGAATAGATTATCGCAGCAATATATGCCTTTGTGTCTTTCAGCAGGCAGATAAAATCACACCTCAGTTGTAAACTTGAACATGAACGGATACAAATAGAATGGTTATCAATTTCCCAATTTACAAGGTATTAAATATAGCACTTGGGGCTACTTGAAGAATTTAACTTCCTGACATTCAAGGATGCTTGGATGTGAGTCTGGATACTGTGTTATTTCTGCTTACAATCTTGCAAGCAAAGGTTAAGAAAGGGTCTCTGTCTCCAGGGAGCCAGAAGTCATAGCAATATTTCTACTGTTTACATAAATTGCTAATGCCAATTTATAAATCCCTCTCTTGTGTCTATGCCAAACAGCTAATAATGGCACTCTGAACCTGTTGAGCTTTCCGATAATTAAGAAAACCAAACAGACTGTGCTCAAAGTGAAGCTCCTGTTTCCTATGGTAGTATATTCAAAAACTGCAGGGATTTCCCCCTTCCTTCCTCTTCAGCAGCAGGCAACCTCTCCATTACAGCTGGAAGCCTCAAACAGCAGTACAAGTAAAATGCTAGCTATTGTGAAAAACAAGTTACTGGCTCTTGATTAACAGCTGGATTTGCTCCCCTCTTAGCTTGCCCAACCAGATAACTATAGGAATGGCAGAGACAGTTTGCAAAAGAAAATATAATGTGCATAACATGATGTCAGAAATAAGATAGAGTTATTAAACTTTGAGTGACAAAGGAATCACTGCTACATAGACAGTTCTGAAGCATGTAACAGGTTTTCAGTCCTGACAGAGATTGAAGAAATTGTAGACACTGAAGGAGAAAAAAAAAGAAATCATATTGTAAGCTGGTTATGACAGGTAACTCTGATGTTTAATGCCATTTATTTCACAAAACAGAAACTGCTCAGGCCTTCTGATGGGGCAAATTATGTAACAATTTCACAGAATCCTAGAATTGTTTAAGGGGCCTGTGAAAGTCATCTAGTCCAACTCCCTGTAATGAACAGGGACACCTACCAGATCAGGTTGCTCAGAGTCCTGTCCAGCCTAAACCCTGAATGTCCCCAGGGACAGGGCTGCCACCACCTCTTTGTGCAACCAAGACACTGCTAAAGTGTCTGTCCCCTTACTTTTCACAGCCCCCCTTTAGATACTGAAAGGCTGCTCTCAGGTCTCCCCAGAGGCATCTCTTCTCCAGGCTGAACAGCCCCAGCTCTCTCAGTCTGTCCTCACAGAGGAGGCATTCCATTCTTTGTATCATTTCTGTGGCCCTCCTCTGGATACTCTCCAACAGGTCCGTGTCTCTCTTGTACTGAGGACTCCATATCTGGATACACTATTCAAGGTGAGATCTCAGCAGTGTAGAGTAGAGGAGCAGGATCACCTCCTTTGACCAGCTGACCACACTTCTTTTGATGCACCCCAGGATACAGTTGGCTTTCTGGGCCCAATGCTGGGTCATGTCCAGCTTCCCATTCATCAGTAACCCCAAGTCCTTTTCTGCAGAGCTGCCCTCCATTCCTTCACTGCCATCTTGTGCTGATAGAGGGGGTTACCTTGACCCAGGTGCAAGACCTTGAACATGGCTTCACTGAACCTCATGAAGTTGACCTGGGTCCACTGCTCAAGGCTGTCTAGGTCCCTCTAGAAGACATCCTGTCCCTCAGATATGCTGACCTCACCATACAACTTGGCATCTTCCACAAACTTGCTGAGGGTGCACTCAATCCTACTGTTGATGCCATGGTTGAAGATATTAAACAGCACTTGTCCCAGTTCTGACCCTTGAGGGGCATCACTTACCATCCAGACACTGAGCCACTGATTCTTGGGACAGAGAACAATTTCTGTTCTCCATCAGACAAAAGGAAAAAAGTACTTGGATTTTTGTGTGCATAGTTACAAACTGCTGCAAGGAAGGAAATACAGTGTAGTTAAACGCATACTATTTGATGAAACAAATAATTTTTAAAACTGACTCTGCAGCCAATTTTTGGAGAAGCTATAAATGAACTGTTGCAGTTTGTTACAGGCTGTCACTTGGCAGCAGAAAAGGAAGCCACTCTAAATCCAGAGTAAGCCAAGGCAGGGGAGATGAGTTACAAACCAAGGACTGAAATCTTGGAGATGGTTGTGGAAGCAATGTCAAGTACCCTAGTGCTGGAAAGTTTACAACCTGTGGCTAAACAGTATTCAAAAAGAGGCCTGTAAATACGCACTGTCAGCACTTGTATTAACATGGCAATACTGCTGTACTGCTGGACGTTGGCCTACAGCCACGGTCAGGCTGGCAAAGAGTTGCCTCGGATATCTGGAGGCCTATCCAAAAATGAGACAGGCTGACTGATTCTCTGCCCTTCGTAACCTGTCTGCGCTATTCAGCATTTACAGCTGCCTTAGGATCGACTAAACTCACTCGACTCTGTTCAAGCCTTCTCTGGCCCCCGCGAAGCAACATTCTGCCAAACACACGCAGCGTTTTATGACAGCTCACGGATGCCGTCGGAGCCGCGCCGCCGCGCTCGGCTGCGAGCTGCCCAGCGCCCCGCCGAGCGGCGGAGGAATCTTTCGCGGCGCTCGCTCCCCGTACCTCTTACAGGGAGCCCGGGAGTCGTCACCCGCAGCCCCAGCCTCTCACCCTGCCCAAGGCCGCGAGGCAAACGGCGGGCGGGGAGTGGCGGCGGAGGCGGGCGGCTCCCGGTCCCGGGGCTGCCCCCGCCGGTGGGCGGCGCCGGGCGGTGAGAGGCAGTGGGCTCCTCTCCCGCCCCGCTCCGAGACCCCCCCCTTTCCCCCCCCCCCCCCGCCTGGAGGTATATAGCGGCCGTGCCCGGCACCACCGAGCCGTGGCGGCAAGATGGCCGTCTCCGGCACGCAAGGCCCGCAGGCGCCCAAGCTACCGGAGCTGCTGGAGCGGGACCCCTACCTCGCCCCCTACGAGCAGGACTTCCAGCGCAGGTACGGGCCCCGGCATAGCAGCAGACCAGACCTGCGCGACAAGCTGCGGGCCGGCGGGCGACGGCCGCCCGCCTCCGGGGGCGCGGGATCGGGCGGGGGGCGGTGGATGCACCCCTCCCCGCGGCGGTGGGCCGTCCTTGTGCCGGCGCGACTCCGCTTCCGGCTCCGGCGAGGAGAAGGCGATTCGCACCGCTCTGAGGGTGGCGGGGCCTTTCAGCCGGTGCGGCCTCTCGGGAGGCGCTCGCACGGCTGCCCCAAGCGATGGAGGCGCCCGGGCCGCAGCGTGCCTTCTAGCGTCTCGCTCGTGCCCCTTGGGACCGTCGGAATGTGCTAGCGCTTCTCCACGCAGCCGGGCCGGGGAGGGCTCGTTCGGGAGCTCCCGTGCGTCGGGGGCGGGGAAGGAATGTGTTCTACGGTTGTAGACGTAGTTAGTAAGGCCGCTGTTGCTAATTAAATGTTCTTGTAGTCCAGCTGTGGTAACTTGTAAATAAACTTAGTCTGGGCCTCTTTCTTTCTGGTGTATTCCTTCCTTCCAGCTCAGGTGTCGGTCAGGCTTGCAGCAGACCGAGCACCGTACTGGTGCAGGTCTCCCCCCAGTGCTCCTATTGCCTTTTCACGTCCTGCTCGGCTGTCACTAAATCTCCAGTGGTTGCTTTCAAACGGGATTTTAGGTCTTCCCTGCTACACCTCAGTGCCTTCCATTTTGTTAGCAGTCTCCTAATGAAAGTATGATACTAACTAATGGCCTGTGTCCTCAAAGTCTGGAAAAATCTGCATATGTGGCAGGGAGGCATTTTAAGGCTTAATCACTGTTTTTGCTTCTTTTTTTTTCCTTCTTTTTTCTCCTTGCTGTGTTACAAATAGCATGTTTGGTTTAGGGCTGCTAGGAGTCCTGTGGGCTTCTGGCAGAGTAGTGGCACAGCTAGGTCTTGTAAAATGGGATTAAGAATTGAGTAAACTGCTAAGTTAGCTTATAGTGCATTTTCTCCAACTGTAATCACTTAATGACTGAATAATGGAGTGTTTTGAGCAGTGATTCCTGGCAGATTTCTGTTTACAGCAATGCTGTAAGGCACTTGATTCTTTCAGTAGGATGCCTGCGTGTAGGAAGTATGACTAGACAGATCTGACTTAACAAAACTGCTCATTAAAACAGTTTGGAAGCCCAGATGCACCTACCATCTAAACTGTGGAGAGCACTGTTTTTGCATGATTGTGCTGAAACAGTGAGCTTGCAGAACTGTTGTACTGTTGTTTAGGTTTATCCATCTTGCACATAGAACTTTAGATGATTCAGTTTGTCTATTCTCTTACTGTCTTCTGGAGCTCAAGCCATTCCTTAAAAATGAAGCTATTGTGGAAATCTGTAAGCTCATAATTTTTTTGAAAGGGAAACAATTTCTGTGACAACCTGTTATAAATGTCTTACTTAAATCTCAGTCAGTCCAGCTGTTCATGCTATGGGAGAGAATGCCTGAGGGAAGGTGGCAGACCAAAATGCCTGTTGATGTCCATGCAATACTCATCCCAGCTCTACAAACTGTGATTCATGGTATATTTAATAGCTTCAGGTGTGCTTTTTATCAATAGCTCTTGCATCTGGAATGCTGGGGAGGAAGGAGTTTCCTAGCCTAATTGTTACTTGTGTAAATAACTGGTTCTTTGGAGGGTCCTGGAGCTCCAGTGTGTTGGTTTAACTCTGCTCTGAGATTCTTGTGCTGCAGAAAGTGAACAACTCTGCACAATTCTGCTGTGTCTTAAGATCCTGAGCAGCTTTGTAATCTTTGTTCTAGGCTCAGGAATCCTAATATTGTTAACTGGTTGTTAGAAGGTGACCTATGTGTCTGTACCGTGTTTTCTGTGACTTTCCCTTGTGAGATGGGAATTAGAACTGAGAACAGTCCTTGAGTTCCATACTGTATGGATTAATACTATGGTTAATACAGTTATATAATGGTACTGCACTTGTGTAACTAATCCTTCAAGTGAAAGTGTGAAGAAAAGTAAAACCTGGCAAGCTGTCTAGAGGCAGAAGTGTATTTACCTTTGAAGCTTCAAGTGTGTGTACAAAATAAAGTTGCATATAGTCTTGAATCTTAGTGATGGTACATTTTCATGCCTCTGAAAGGATAGCAGTTGTTTTAAGTGGTTGCTTAAATCTTGATCTGCAGGGCATATTATTGAGAAAGCCAGTGGATTAGACATATCCCAATAAAGTAGGAAAGGCAGTGATGAGGCAGCTAGGAGTATGTACTGCTAAGCAATACTATTAGTTGATCAACTGTTACTTGCTTGCCTTGTGATCGTAGCTATGGAGGAAGGGCCAATTCTTAGTGTGTATTGTAGAAATAACAATCTTTTCAACATAGGAAAATTGTGCAGACATGGTACAACTCAACTCCTAGATGAAGTTCATTGTTCCTTGTGAATCAATTGGCTGACCTTCCTACCTGTGCTGCTGATTCTGCCTCCTCTCCTCCACAGTGGTGTTATTTTCCACTTGAACAGTTTAAACAACAATAATACAGATAGCTTTCCAGCTCACAGGCTTGAGTTGTTCCTGGCAAAGGGGGCAGGACAGATGTGCTTGACACCTTGCAAAAAGTGAAAATACTTGAAGAGCTCTTCTTGCTTAGGTTAGGAAAGCAAGAAGTGAAACAGACTTGGTGAAATGCAGTGTGTGAATATTTTGTATGATGCTTTGTAGTAGTCTTAAGTTACTTTATAAAAAGTGTACAGTGATGTTGAATTCAATATTAAAAAAAAACATGATGGGAAATCTTGTGGCTTACAGCTGTGTGTAACCTAGGAAAAAAAAAAATTAAATTAATCGAATTAAAGATTTAAAAAAAAAAAACAAAACAAAAACCACCCAACAACCACCATGTTGTTTCTCAAACATGGTTGTGGTGATATATATATATATTTTTTTTTTACTGTGTTTTGTGCACGAACATAAAAATAGTCCTTCCTTTGCCTTCCTTTCTAACAGAAGAAGAGAGGGGGAAGAAAAGATTTGAGCTCTATTCCTGGCTGTGACATCAGCAAGCTGTTGACTCACCCTTTGGGCTTGAGTCTGCCTGCTATTTATCCATAGTGTCATCTTAGCCTGGATTACTGCTAGTGGAAAATTTCATAACTTTTTCTTCATGGTTTTTAAAAGACACACAGTGAATTTCATAACGATGGCTTTTTCTCCTACTCAAAACAGGGCTATTTCTGGTGGTGGATCATGTTGTGCTGTATTTTTGAAGATGCATTTTTGCAACCTCTTTGGGCAACTTGTCCCAGTGTTTGACTACCCTGACTAAATACTTCTGTCTTAATTCTCTAACTTCCCTTGCTGCAGTTTTGTCCTTTGTCTCAGCTCTCTTTCTGTGTGCTGTGGGGGATGAGTTTGGCCCATTATTTTCTCTTGGCATGTCCCTTTGGTAGCTGGATAAGTTAACATCTGCCATCCACACCTCCCCAGGGTTAGCTTTTTCTTCTTTAGTCAGAAGAAACCACCTCCCATGATTCAGAAATAGCTGCCTAACATGATTTTTAAGATTGTAATTGAAATGATCATAAATAATACTAATTTTTCACATCTATTTGGACATGAATCGTAGAATCATTAACATTAGACTAGATCATCTACTCTAGTCCAACTGCTAACCCATCACCACCATGTCCCATAACAATGTCTCTCAGTGCTACGTCTACCCTTTCCTTGAACAACTCCAGAGACTATGACTCCATCACCTCCTGAGCAGCTTGTTCCAGTGCCTCACCATTCTTCCTGAGAAGACATTTTTCCTAATATCCAGCTGTGTAGTTCATTGCTAAAAGGTATGTCTTCTGCTTATGTAATGTGTTCTGCTTCTGAGTTCTTTCAAGCTGTTCTGATAGTTAGGTGAAATGAGGCCAGTCATGGGTGGTGCAGCTAGTATAAGATATATTTTGTACACAAATTTGCATGCAGCCATTTAGATGGACTTGCTGCAGACACACTCGGTATCATTGTTCTTTTGTTTATGCAGAAGGTACATTGTGTTTGAGGGGGCTTTAAGTCCCAAAAAACAGGCATTGTCAAAGCTATCTGCTAGGGTTTTGCTTAAAGTTGGCATTGAAGTCTAAGCAAACTTTGATGTTATGATCTGTATACTGATGCTGCTGAATTCTTTCAAGCTATGTTCTGGCACATTAGTAGTCTATGGTCTCTGAACTAGTGTTTTGCAGTGTTTCTCAGGTGACCTCATCAAAATTCTTATTGCCAAGTACTGTTTGCTCTTGCATTCAGAACTCTTTATAGGTAATTCTGCTTGAGCATGTCTTGCTATTTCTTGCTTAATCGCTGCTGTAAGTAGGTAGCTCCAAATAAAAAGTGTCTAAAATGAATTTGGCTACATCTTTCTGTGTAGGGCTTTGCCACAGCCTTGCCCACTTGTATGGGTGGGCTTTCAGTGAACACAACTGGTCTTTACAAGTATTTACAAAAAGTTATTCTGCAAATGTTACTTTCGTCATTTTGCTTGACTACTAGGCTTTGCTTTTGTTCACTTTGAGCTAAAAAAGGTGAGGGGGGTGAAGTCTATCAGAACCATGAGTTAAAACCATTTAGTAACATTACAGACATATGCTCTCTGTACTCCTTTATTGGAGACTGGATGCTTAAACTGTTCCAGCTTGTCTTAGTATGTGGTCAGAAGTTTCTACTTCACCATCATATCCCAAATCTTGATACATAAGTGCGCATCTGTAAAACATGGAAATGTTATGAAACACTTCTGTTTTACAGTCTGAGAGCTTCTGTAATAACTAAATGTTTCTGTGAGGGGGAGCTACCTAAAATATGATTTTTAGGTCCTTAATAAGTCATCATCATGGAAAATGGGCTACTGTAGTTAAATAGATAAATAGATAATAGATGTAGATAAATTATGGGAAGAATTGTGCTTCTGATCTTCTGTTTTTTTTTTTTGTCATGCATAATCATTTCATTGCAAGTGGTGTTTCAGGGTAGGACAGATAGAAATCTGTAATTCTTTATTTCTGCAAATATCTGAATTTGGTGCTGAGTTACGTGGGAATGTTTTCTTAGGAAAGAAAGGAATCATTTCAGTGTACTTAGTGAGCCCTTTGGCTTTAACCTAAAGGCATTTGGTTTAACAGCTGAAACAAGAATATACTTAAAAATAAAAAAATAAAAACATCTTAATAGAAAAAACCCCAAGTGATAGCCTTTGCATAGGATACCACTGCTCTAAATTGTTTGACCATCTGTGATATGTTTTCCCACAAGTATTTTGTTAACTCCCAAGTGTTCTTTAGTCTAAAGACTTTGTATAATTTAGTGTGTATTTTTAGTCTTTTTACCTCTTAGTACTTAATTGGCTCAATTAAAACCATTAATGCCTGTGGTGTAATTGCATTTTATGGAGTTACAAACTGGAATCAGTAAGTGCTACCCATTAGAATTTTTTGTTGTTACAGCGTGCACGGCTTATTATATTTTACCAGCTCCTGTAACTGTTTTGGTGTCTATTAACTATTTAATCCTCATTGATAAATTGTTATTGAATAGTTCAGTTTATACAGTAAGTGAGTAAAAATGTACTGCTGTATAGTTTCAGTCTTTATCTTGACTAAAGCTTCAGAAAGGACGTTGGTTTGTTTGTCCAGGTGAAACACCCGCCATAGTACTTGGCAAGGGTTAGAGAGAAGTGGCTTGTCCCACTTCTTTTAAAGTGTTGCTGTGTTTTTGTTCAAGAGAACTGGATCGACTTGGTGGTTTCAGTAGTTGGATCAATTAAGAAGGTATCTGGCAGCTGGCTCATAGGCCTCTGGTGTTCCTTGATCCCTTCACAAGGGAAATACTTGCCATTCTCTTCTTGTATCTATCTACGAGGTTATGGGTGCTTTATTATGGTTTTGTCAATTTTCTTCTAATTTTGGAGACTCACAGTAGTGAGTACTCCAAGTTTTGAAAATGAAGAAGTATAAAATTAGATTTGATAGCACTGAGTGGGAAGGCATCCATTGGAGTCTATTTAAAGTTGGGGAATGATAGCTGAAAGAGTGCCTCAGATAGCATCCTAGTCATGGATAATAGTGGAAGTGAGGTAGAAATCTGGATAAGCTCTGTCAGAATTTACACACTGATTTCTTGCCTTCTCTGTAGGGATTTATGATGCTAACTCTGGGGTTAAAAAAAAAAAGTTTGCCATCTGTTTTCTCACAGTCTGAAGAGATAGTTTAGTAAACTTAAACCAGAGGCAGGGCCATTGGATTAATGAGTATTTTTAAAGACTTGGGATGAGCGTAACATGGGTGAGAGCCACAAACCTAGGTCTTAATATTACTGACTAAAACTAGAAATTGAGAGATTCCTGAAGGAAATACTGTGCTAAATTGATGTTAGGAAATTGTTGATGCCATTATGCTTAGAGCTAGAGTTGATGCACTGGCACCTACTGACCACAAAACCAATTTTGGTTGGACAGTACAATGCCTTTTTGCCATAGTTGGCATTAAAAAGATTCAGGCTGCCTATTGGCTTAATAGCTGGTAGATTTAGAAAATTTAGTATCTATATCTAATTCTTTCTCCTGCCTCTTTGTTAGCAATATTATATGCCTCTATATTTTTAATTAGAGCTAAGTACTCTTTGAAAAACTGATTGGAGGCCCCCTCAATTCTGCTACTTAGCATTATGACTAAAAAAGTTGGATGGATTCTGAGAATTTGGCCAGAATTCTGAAGCTATAGCGCATGTGACCAGGAGTCTAATTACTATCTCCTTGTAATAGTGAGAAATAGCTTTGTCATGTTGAATACTTCACATTCATGTGTTTATGCATGCTTTTTTACTACTCCTAAACTACTCCTAAATAAAATGTTCTTATTCTGAAGGACCTTCTTCAATTGACAACCTATCTCTTGAAGGTGCATTTCTTTTCTATTCAATATTTATGTATACATACTTTCCTATCTTCTCTGCCTCCCTGTTACCTTCTACTTACTCCCACTATGCCTTCTAATCTTGACTGCTCCTTCATCTCCCCTCTTTCCATGGAGGAAGCTCCTCTCCACTTGTATGGTGTCAGATCTAAAACCTGTCTCACTTCTGCTTCAGTTTACTTTGTACTTCTGAAGCTTTGCTTCATACAGTTATTCATTAGCTTAAAAAGAAAATGATGTCTTAAGGCAATATGTCAAGTGAAACAGCGTAAAATTTTTGTATTTAAAATGTTTAAAACATGAGCTTTCAGTTTTCCTTGGCAAAAAATATTTTTCTGCAAAAAACAAGTTTGTAGCTAAAGAACAGCTTGCCTCTCCCCTAACTATCTGACAATTTATTTGACGTTTTTATAGCATTTCATGTTAATGAGTTGAAGGCCAGTTGTTAGTGATGATTCCTGGTCATGCTGCAAAGCATAGGATTCTCAAGCTGCTTGGAACAACAAAGTCTGCTTTGTTCATATTGCTGTCAGAAGCACCTTACTGATGAATGTATCTTCATGTTATTTACAATTAAAATCTAGTATAGATCTGTTTTCTCAGAATAGATGCCTGAAGACCTGTCTCATTAGAGAAGTCAACTAGTTTGTTTGAAATATATATTCACTTATGTGAACATCTTGAGACTATTAATCTAGGTATTTCTAATTCTGAATTTATTTTAATCTATCATCTTGTATAGTTAAAACAACAAACAGAAAAAATCTACAAAACAAACAAAAGAAAACATGAACCTTACTGACAGTTTCCTCAGTAAGCAGCTGTGGGTGGCTCTAACGCTGTTGGATGTTCTCCTTTCCTTGGGCCTGCAGTGTCCTGGCTCTAACGTCCTTACACATGGTGTGCTGTGTTGCTATTTTTTGTGCTAGCATGTCTGCCATTGTGCTTAGCTTTAGAGAGAACAACTTAATGGGGTTATTAAATCCCAGTAAAGATGGATCTACTTTCCCAGGAATTTCTCTGCTTGAGAGATATGCCAAGTTCAGAAAATGTTGCCCAGATCTGCAGAAGAAATTGAGTGATGCTTAGTCATACAAAATGAACTTCTGAGTTCTCAGTTGTTAGAACACAAAGTATGAGTTTCCACCCTTGTTACGCGAGCTGGTCTTAGGTTATTTTTC
Organism: Perdix hodgsoniae; assembly: GCA_035772895.1. Taxonomy (NCBI): domain Eukaryota; kingdom Metazoa; phylum Chordata; class Aves; order Galliformes; family Phasianidae; genus Perdix; species Perdix hodgsoniae. Next base: position 2,715,134 of record JAPSGF010000071.1, read on the forward strand.
CTGGGAAGATGATAGAGAAAGCTGTTTATACTGGAATGACTAGTGTAAAGTAACACTTCAGTACTGATCACACCTCTATAAGCAGTTAGTGTGGGGACTTTTTTGAGAAAGCAGTGCTCATTCCAAGCAAGTCCATCTATGACAGCTGTTTGTTTGCCCAGATATCTCTTTTGAGGGCACTTTTTTGTATGATAGGCAGGCATTGCTCGTGGTCACATGTGGATGCAGCCCTGTCAGATACTAGGTTTTTGGTTGTATGAACATTTGGTTAGGTACTTTGGAGAAAAGCAGGAAACTGGGGGTATTGTCAAAAAGGCTCCTATTAAAATCATATATGTAGTGTATATTATGTGGCAAACATGCCATACTACAACTGCTCGGGAATTGCCCATCTAGATTGAATTTATTACATAAACATAAAAGTCTAGTGGCACATTCTGAAGCATTAGGGGTTATCCTGACTATATTGTAACTGTTGTTCCTGAAAACACTGCAGAGTTTTCATGAATTTTGTTGTATGTGATAGTGGGTATCTTGAATACTTCAGGCTAACATGCCCGTGGATCTTTAGGCAAGTAGCTCTTGCTGTTAACATCACTTAATATCTGTTGTGGTCAATATCTCTTGTATAAATATTCCTGGATACGTTAGTAAGTCATGTCTTTCAAGTTTAGTAAATGGATTTTGTTGTAATAAAATATTTATGTTTTTTTAGAGTAAATGGTGTAGCTGGTATGTGTCTAATACTAGCAATGGTATAGGCTCTTTGAACAAATACATGAGATTTTAAATAATGTACAATTTGTTGGCAGGGTACTTTCATTTTTCATTCTTTCAAAAAAGAATCATGTTTTCTATGAGTTTTTCTGACTTAAAGGGTAAGCGAATTTAGAGAAGTGTGGCTTTAAAAATGATCAGTGCAGCAATAATCTCAATTTTTTTCCATTTTGCAGGTAATATGGTATCTGTTCCATCTTCTCTCCCTTTGGTGCAATCTTCAGGAGACAAAATGGTTTTATCTGCTTGCCCCCATTTCACTGCTTCTGTTTCCTTCTTTGGTTAGCTCATCCCTACTTTTCTGCTACTGGCAGTTATTTACCACAGCAACAGGTACTGTTTGGATGCTAATTTCAGCATATAGAACCAGTAGAAAAACAATCTTTTCATTTACAAGCTTCAGAGGTATGAGAGGGAGACCGTAGCTAAAGTGTAGCATTTAGGCTAGCTACCTTGGATTGTATTCATGCTCTAAGCAGTTTTTTTCTTGTTCTGTCCCTTTTCTTTTTCTAAAAAAAAAGTGATACTTTCTGTCAGGAAGTGAGAGGACAATCCAAGTGCTAGAGGATTATCTATTTTTTAAAGTGATTTTGGGGGGCTGTGTGGAGATCTTACTTGATCTGCAATTAACTGTTTCTTAGCTGGTGAAAAATCAAGTTAGTTATGTCTTAGCCTTCAGTGACAAAGCTTTCAATTTGAGAGTGAAAGCATACTTTTCCTGTTGTTTGCTGTGAACCTTTCTTTATAGTGAAGTGGCTAATTGTACGCATGCACTTAAGTACACATGCCATCCTTCTTTGAAGGAGTTTCTAGCTAGCATGTCCATGTGTCCAGCCTCCACTGGGTTTGTTGGTGAGTTTAACTATGTCTTGTGGAGTTTGTAGTCTTAATGATGTATTTGTGAGTTTTCAAGTAAGAATGAGCTCATTAATGCTGGATTATCATAAAGATCTGAAAGATTTTTTTTTCCAAAATATTACTGCTTTAATTTAATCCTATTTACAACAACTGGGCAATATTTAACAAAAAAATCAGGCTTTTAATAGTCCTTTTTACAAAGCAGTAGACAGACTTTTAATAGCAACACTCTTGCAGTGTAATTTGCATGTGATTATAATCATTAGCTCTTTTAGACAGAAAATTATAAATTATTCTTGTTAGTATGTAGATTTATTTGCTAAACTTCTTTGGATTTTCTTCATATCATTCAAACATTTCTGGACAGAATTCTTGTTCTAGTTGTTTTCTACTTGTCATCCTGAAATAAAGCCATATTGAATTATATTACACTATTTTACACTGATACTATATGGAAAAAATAGATAAGTAAAAACAATATGTTAAAGTAGAATATGGATGAAAAGCTTTTAAGGACAAGACTTGGTGAGGCTAGAGGTGTTAACTACCAGCTGTAATCTAAGAAGTGGTGATTATATAGAATGATAATACCAAGAATGGATGCTATTTGGCAAAACTTATTTGTTGTATGTAAATTTCACTAGTCTATCTGCATAATGTGGCACCAAGTAAATGCTGCTTCTGGTGCTCTCTTTTCTGATTTTAAGATTTATGGAATAATTGCCCTATTTCAGTAGCAGAATCTTAACCTTTGCAGGAAAGAAAAAATAATCAGGTAATTTAAGTTCTTTGATACTCATGGAGTTCTTAATGGTTGCAGAAGGCTCAATCTTGAAATCAAATTGTTCAAAAAATGCTATCCCAGCCTCCCCCCACTTCCGGGGAAGTGGCAGATGGCTTTCCTCAGAACTGGTAGCAGGAAGAAAATGGCTTTCATAGCACAGCAGTTTACCTATTCCTTGACTCCTTTAGCTGGCAGAAAGTACTAGATACTATGAAGTTAGGTTCCAAAACTGTTAAAACTAAGGAGTCAGTTTGCATATGGTGATGTATGTATTTCAGCTTTAACTTGAGACTTTTAGAAATAAAGCAAAGTGGTTTACTAATAGATTAGGTACTGGAATAAACCTAATGATTATTACTGCTGTAAAACTTACAAATTTGGAAAGCAGCTACTTTGTCACAGCCAGTAAACCATGAATGTTGGTACTGTACAGTAGAAATGAGTGGACTGGAGTTTGCTTGGTATCTTCTGATCTCTTTTGGACCATGAAACTATGGCCTAAGTATTATAACAAGTGATAGCTTTGAGTATGCCTGTCACCCATTGTTTTTTTGTTTTTGGCTTAGTTGTTCTTTTTTCTTTTTTCTTAATGGTAAGTAGTAGAAACAAATTAATATAAAAATAAAAGGTACTTCTTAATGTCAGCCAAAAGTTTGTGGTCGTCTTTGAATTTCTGAACACTGAATAGGGCATTTTCTTTTCTAATATCATAAGTAATGTATTAACATCAAAGTAGGTATCAGACAACGCTCGGCAGCAGTCATGGTTGACGTTGAGTGGTTACCAGCTTAAAATGAAGGTAGCTGTAAATAGCACTTATTTTTGAGTGTCATTGTAGGACTCTTTGACCATATTGGTTCATGACAGAAGTTTCTTCCAGGAGACCCTATAGAAGTAGGAAATGCCTTATAGAAGTAGGAATCTCTGTCAAGATATATTTATTTTTTTCTCCAGAATTCCCTTGAACAGCTTGTTTGTCCTTACATAGCAGGAATGATGTAGTTTGCTACCAAGTCCAGTACTTGTCAGTTAATGTAATTCCATTGTAACAGTATTTCCTCAAAAATGCTTAGTTCTGTGCTGTTGGTTGGATAATCACTACATTAATTGGCAGGTCAACAAAAAAAAGCAGGTACTTAAGTAGGTCTTTTACAATGATAGACATTGCTAGCATGGCATGCAGTATCAGAAATAGTTGCACTGTCTGTCTAGCTTACAGGTGCAAGAGCTTGCTGTTCATAGTCCAAGCTGTTGCTGATACCCTCTCTGAACTGCAAAGAACTTGGTATGACAGATTCCTTGGTCTCAGTGAAGAAACAGTAAGGCCTTTGGCAGCAAAAAGGATATTGCTCACTAGCAACTGCATTTGCTGTTGTATTAATGAGCTCTTATGTTGGCTGGGTAAGTAGTTGTAAAATGCAACTCAGACATCTTCACAGTTTTTATTTAATGCTTAATAAGGTTAGTCTATCCAAGCTGTTTAGACCTTGATGTGTTGACCAAAAGCTGATGCTTGTTTTCTTTTGGCACGGTGGAATGTACTGCCAATTTGGTAAGATCATGAGCTCCAAACCCTAGCTTTATGTTTTTAATCATAGAACTGTAGGATGGCTTGAATTGGAAGGGACCTTAAAGACCATCAAGTTTCAACACCCTTTTAGGAGTAGAGCTGCCATCCACCAACTAGACTGCCAGGGTCCCATCCAACTTTGCCTTGAATGCCTCCAGGAATGGGGTATCCATGGCTTCTCTGGGCAGCTGTGCCAGTGCCTCACCGCTCCTCAGTGAGTAACTTCTTCCTTACATCTAATCTAAGTCTATTTCTCTTAGTTTACAGCCATTACCCCTTGTCATGTTGCTACACTCCCTAATAAAGAGTTCTTCATTGCAAGTTATGCAAGACTCATAATTATCCAATGAAAAAATGGGAATAAGATATTGTTTTTGAAAGACCACTAATTCTTGTGAGGGGGGGGGAAGAAAAATGTAAGGTCAGAAAAGTAGGAATTAATAGTAACTTGTGGCTGGTTCTGTAAATGTTTTTCACACTTTGTTTCTCAGTTAAAAAAAAAAGTTTTCCTTTTTGCTTGTGTTGATCCAGTTTTCTTAATATCTGACTGTATTGAGATAATAGCAACTTCCTGAATCCATGTTGCTGAAGTTTCTGATATTCAAATGTCAATGTGAAGAGAATAGATGAACCATAGCATCTTGAAAATAGCTTCTATGACTTTTTATTAAATCTCTTTTAATAGGTGTAAAAAGTATACAAAGCTTTTCTTACAAGGTGTCCAACACTGAGACTTGATGAACTGCTTTCTATCAGAGTATATAGTAGGGAAGTCAATAGTCTTTATCAAGGTGATGTACTTAACTGCGTTTTGATTTCCACTACTGAAGCAAAGAAGTACTGATGAAACCTTAACATTCAATGGAGTATAAGCTTTCATCTGATAATAAAAAAATCTAATGCTCTAAGGTATAAATAGGCATCTAATAAACACTGTGGAGATAAGGCACTTGTGCATGTGTTTTGACAATGAATATGTGGTTTGTTAGGTGAGAAGATTAGGCTTACGTTTTTTTTTTCCTGATTTGTCCTGATTCTTTTTCATCAGATGAAAACTGATGGAAGTAAACTATGGAAGAAACTGTAAGGAAATTGAAGAGAGGGAGGATTTGTGGTCTTTAGGGATGATCTTAAGGGAGATCTGTTTGTATGAAATATAGTTGAAAGGGGCACACAGCCTCTTCTGTTCAAAAGTATTTGGCTTTGGTGGAAAAATAAAATGAAGCCTTAAGGGTTTAAACAGCTCTTACTGGGGAAAAAAAACAAAACAAAACTATAACTCAACTCTGTATGATTACCAGACTATGTAATGCAATGTTTTTTTATTTCTGTCCTTCTGTTCCACTGACTGAATTTCAAGTATCCTGTTGATACAAACAACATGTTCTGCTTTGGTTCTGATTTAAGATGTTGTGTATTAGACATATAAGCGCAAGGTTTTAATTGAGTTTTTTTACTCTATTTAGATTTCAAGATCATGAAAATTGAATTTAGGGACTTAAAGATAGGCATTTAGTAAAAAAACAAGACCTATGTGATCTTATTTGAATGATGGTGATACTTATTAAACAATCTTTAAATCATCTCCCAGAAAGCCAAGCAGGCCTATTGCCTTGTGGGTTACATATGACTCTGAAGCCTAGATAACTGATGGCTTATTGAGGATAAAGTGTATGATGCTGGTGTATACATTACCGTAAGATTCTCATATTTTTATTGCTTTACCTTTTATAATACAGCCAAAGCAAATTTTGGTGGAAGCTAGTGAGATTTTGTGCATGCACACACTATTGCAACATAAATTTTAATTTCTGTATTGTCAAATGACATTCTGCAGCTTCTTAAACTAATTGTCTTAAGGAATGAAAGAGTGTACAAGGTTTGAGTCAGAATGAACTTGGGAGAAGGTAAGGGAACACAGAGTGAAGGTTTGCAGATCCCATCTTAAAGCCTGAGACAAAAAGCAGGATGCTTGTGTCTCATTTGGAAAGATCCAGACTTTGCTGCAGTGTTCTTTTCCAGCTATGAAGAAGAGTATGGCTTGTGGATTGTTTATAGGTGGGTAGGATTTTATTTTAAATAGCAGGGTGGTCATAAGATGACTGGAACAAGCAGGCTGTAATTGCAATATGTGGTGTTACTTTTTGTGATGTTTACTGCAGTGACATGGTAATTGCAGATCACACCACTCCATTACAAATGTCATTGAGAGTTTTGCATTGCCTGGCTCATTCGTTTGTGCTCTGCTGGGGTAGCTGATGAGCAAGTTGGTCAAATGCAGGGAACTTAAGAAACTACATAACTATATCACGTATATATGTGAATAAGATAACTTCAAACCTTTGGTTAGAATAATTCTTTATTTCAGTGTAACTTCATTTGTTCTTGCTGTTCTGATTGCCTGACTAGATATTGCTAAGAAATTCTTATTAGTAGATAGGATTTCTTAATGTCTTTTTGTTACATTGCTGAAAATACCAGTTACCTTCAAATTTTAAAACAATAGTTTCAGTGTTATTTAATACAGTGGGTATTGGATGTCATTATGTCAATAGCCTACTGAATACCATTTGCTATGGGAAGAGCTTCTACCTTAAACAAACAAGAAAAATAGTGATAGATTTCTAACAATAGAAAAGCTCAATGATTAATTGAAAGTATTATGGAAATGTAAAATATGCAAGCTCTTTGTGTTTTCAGGTCTTAACAGATATTTTGCACTACATCTTCTACTTGCTGTATTCATTTGTTATTTCATTCATATTTTCTTCTGCTACCATGACTATTTTTCATCTTGCTTACAAGCATTAGTTGGTTGTGTACTTCTTGTACTGGTAGCAATCTGTAGTATATATTTGAGGTGATCAAGCCAGTGCTTTATTTTTGGGGAGTTCATGGCTCCTAGGCTCTTAATAATAGCTTTCATTTTTCATTTTTGTAACTCCTAGTGTTTTGCTGTTGTGGAAATATGTTAATCATAACACACAGTGTAAAACCTGTGGATGAGGCAGTAGAGGATATGTTTGGTGTGTATGGAGGTGATACGTTGGGGTCTTAGATTGTAATGGAGATTGCAAACACAAGCTTAAATTGAAAGCAATTATATAATATGACAGCACTCGGAAGACCAAGTCTTTAATGGAATCAGATAAACCTGGCTATTCAGCTGTGCCCAAGGTATGATTTTGTGGGTTTGAGGACTGTGTGGTGTGATTTTTGTGGGGGATGGGATGAGTATTTTTACTACGTGTGCTCTTTTGTTGATTACTTTATCTCTAAATTCCTTTCTGAACTGTGTAAGCTCAGAATCTTCTGGAATAGTTGTCAACAGACTTTGATCACTAAATGGGCATCTGAATTGGCTGTCATGGATGCAAGCAAACTTGCTTCCAGTGTTGTTTCCACTTCTGAGAGAATGAAAATGGAAGACAATAATTGCATTACATAAACTGGTGTAGTTTCTGTTGATTTCAGTGGCCCTCATCTGCAAATAACTGAGAAAAGCTGTTTAAGAAATAGCTGAGGATGCCTGATGCTGAAAAGAGCTAGCTGCTGAAAAAAGGGGACAGTATGTAGTTTCAAATTGTAGGTTTTGCTTTCTGTTCATTTTAGTAAAAAGCTGCCATGCTCTAGGTTCACCTTTGCTCAAATTAACAGGCTTTTACCTCTGCCAAGATATTTATTTCAAAACTGTTTACCTGTTTTGCTTGATAGCTTAATATGTAAATAATGAGTTAATTAAAGAGCAGCTTTTCCTCTTCACGCTACCTTAAACTTTTAACAGAATGGATTTCATTAATGTTTGTGGCTTTAAACTGTGGCTGTGTGCAAGCTATTTGAGGTGTTAGATCCATAGAATTGCATCATGGACAGTTGCACTTGTTTTTAGAACTACGTGCGGAAATGTGGGTCCCACTGCTTGGGGATTTCAAAGCTTGGTTTTGTTCCAAACTGAAATGAAGAAGGGGAGGGAAAAGACCTTGTTAAAGGACAGCTGTGGGCAAAAAGCAGATCCTGGCTTTGGCCCCCCCCGGCTTGGTGGTTGCCCTGGAGCTGCAGGCCTTAGAGGGTCTTAGTAAAGATGTGTGGTTTCATCTGCCTTATTTCCCAGTACATAAAATTGCTTGAGCTCTGGGTAAAAGCTGTCAGAATTTCAGGTCCTCTGTTAAAGAACGTGCTCCAGTAACGTGCTTTGTGTACTGAGCTTGGGCTGTGTGCTGTCCCTGAGCATTCAGCTTTCTGGTTTTATAGGTAGAGGAAAAACAGAATGCACTGTTCTCAAGATCAGAGCTCTTTGCAGTGTTCTTTGTGAGGGCACAAGCAAGCTGAGAGGGCTGTTCCTAATGCATGTTATGCTGCAAGCATATGCTGGCATAAGAGGCCATCTGAGAAAGACAGCAATGTGGTGGAACACTACTTAGGTAAAGACCTCTTCTCAGTATGGGGGGGCTTACAATATAATATGTAGAAGTTGAAATCTGTATTAGCTATGTTGTGATTATAGTCACTCAATTTCTAAGTGAAATCCAGTTCTAGCAACTCCTAAATGGTGTAAATGTGGAATTAATTATCAATTTGAGCTCTGGTTTTTTTTGTGTCCATATCAATTTTTGTTCATGCTATTTGTTAGCTATTGTCATGCTATCTGTAGCATTGCTATCATGCTACAGATCCTATAGTGCTTGCAAAATTGTTTCTTATCGTGGATTTTTCTCAGTAAGCAATCAAAGTTTACCCTTAATTAGAAATAATTGGTGTTCTTAAGAGGCTTCTCTCAGTCATCTGGCAGGTTGGAAATTACTTTTTTTTTTTAATTGAATTCAGCAGTACACATGGTTAATGCAAGGAAGGAAAAATCTTCAGTTTGGACCTGAGATTTGCTTACACAGTGCAGCACTTCCAGTTCACGTGCTGGTAACCTTGAATGAACTTCTCATGCTCTTGTGACTTCATGTAGCAGACTGTGTTCCCTTTACCAGTTGTGTGATATTTTAGGACTGGGAAAGAGGCCATGGCTCTGGATGCATTCAGAAATCTGAACTGTACTAAAGGCATGGTAATGTAAGGGGCCTTCTCATGATGTGCTCCTGCCTGCTGATCGTGTGCAGGAAGCTGGTAGTACACAGGTTGCTCCAAGAGTAATGCCTCCTGCTTGTTTCTGTGGAAGCATTTATAAAGAACATAAGGACACTATTTGATAGAACAAATGCTCAGCTACAAAACACTATTTTTCAACATATTCACTATCATTAGCTGGTTTTCATGGATGAGCTGATCCAGACTTCTATTGTCTTGTGGTGTAACAGCTGTGCATGACTGCCTGGAATGTGGCTTGTCTTTTATGTTGTTGTCTTCACTGCTGGTATGCATTACCTACTGCCTCGCTGTACTCACCCCCATTGTTGGGTTGGTCAAAATGTTCAGCAGATGTTGGTGAATATTAGTGTGTGCAATTTTTCTGTATGGAAGAATTCAGTCACACATGTTGGTTCATATGCACTTCTATATCAGACTGCACCTCTGCTGCCATCTGTCACATGGCAACAAAATGTAATGGCGTATTGGTGGGAAGGTTCAACCTCTACTGCTGTACCACCAACATCTGCCTCTGATGCCTGGGACAACATAATTATATAGGAGGCATTACTTTCAGAGCAGCCCTAATAGGTCATAACTAAATGTATATGTTTCAGCTCTTTCTAAACTAAGTGTTGTTTTGTGAACTTTCTCAAACAGCGCACTTACTGATGATCTGTGTTGACTTAATGTTTAAAAGAAACACAAAATATTTCATTTAGCATGGGCATTTATAAAAGACATTAAATGCTTAGCTCAGAAAAAATGTGAGAATTACATTGGAATGAAATGTAATGAATAAATTGGAATGAATTAATAATCAAATATAAGAATCCAGACTTCTTCCAAAAGAATTTAAATTGGGTTAGATAAACCCTCATAGCCTTTCTCTGTGGAAGAAACTTAGTATGATAGACATTAAGCTAATTCTGACAACCACAGTGCAGTTATTGCCTCCCTGGTAATGCGAGAGTATGCTCATCTGTCCTAATAGAGACCTACCAAGGAGGAAAGACATGTCAAACACTACTCTCCCCAGTAGATGTGGGTACCTTTTCAAGTCTCAAAGAATGTTACATCTGTCTTGAAAATGTAGGATTAAGTGCTTTTATAGTTTGGAAACTAGTCTTAAAAATCCTGAAGAAATTAGCGGTGGAAGTTCTCTTCCAAGGAGTTCAGTGTTACAGAATTAGGGCTGTTGCACTTAATTTAAATTTACTGGAAGCTGTCTGAAAGATGGGGTAAGGTCCTGGTCTTCATACAGCTAGTGTGTGGGTCCATTCTTGCCTTCAGAATCTGGCACAAATGAGAGACTGACCTAAGTAGTTGGGGGATTTTGCTGGTTGGTAGCTATGAAGTACTTAAGGTGAGATACTGAGTAGCAGCCTATGATGGCTTGACTTGGGTCCAGATTTTGGTGATAGGGAAAAATAGTGATCCCTATCTTGTAGAGATACTGTGTTGTTTAACAGAAACTCTGTCCTTCACTTGGGGAAGAATGCATGATAACATTGTGTTTCCTGATGGTGCATTCCCCTCTGATGTGGAGTCCTCAGAACATGGATCTTCTCATTTGAGTTGCTTTTCCAGGAAAAAAGACACAGAAATTGCACCAGTACTATTTAGTTAAAGAAAAAAGAAGGAAGAACAATCTTTATTATTTCGTAATATCTAGTATGAGTACAACCTTGTATCTGTAACATTCTCATACCTGTAGTGTTTTATACTTCAGTGCTGAAAACTCTGGAAAACTGTGTCGGTAGTAAATTGTTATAGTTTGAGTGTTTTGAAACAGTACTTTCTATAAATGCAAACTTACTTATATGTGTGTGTGTAAAGTGTATACCGTACAGCTATCTAACTTGTATAAACGAAATTAAAATGGAAATAACCATGTATATCAATTTCTTGTGAAGTCTGGTTGCTGAAATTGTACTAGTAACAATTTTTAATGTGATATTGATGTAGAAGATCGCTTGACATGCTTCAGTGACTACTTTAACTGATTTTAAATCATATGGCAATTGTGCTAATAAGATGTTTAAGCAGAAAAAACAATGCCAACCACAGCAACAGCAAAACTTTCGGAGTGAGTTGTTTTGTCTGTTTTGTTTCATCAATGTAAAATTCTATTATCTGTGTACATAAATACACATACAAAGACAATGAATGCAAGCTTAGTGGAGGTATATGTGATTCTCATTAACCTAAGATATATTTTAATGTTTTGGCACTTGCAGTAGTTGCTGTGTTTCTTCCATTGTCTTCATTGTTCTTTTTATATCTTACCATGTTCTTTGTTTTCCTTTTGCAAAGCTAGCTAGCTTCAAAAGACAAAAAGTTGTAAATATTCATAGAAAATGCTGGTTGGCAGGAACCAGCATTCTGCTCAAAACAAGTCAATATTTACTTCAGACTGGATTGCTTAGGATTTCTTTTTGCTTGGATCTTAAACCTCTAAAGATACAGATGCTGCAGCATCTTTCAGATTCTGTTCCTAATGGAATCTATTTTTTCTCTTTTTTGTTGGTACCTCATATGTTAATTCTGCATACGTTTCACCTTAATCTTACATCTTATACCAGTTAAGATGACAATTGGAGACTTATAATTGACAGTGTATGAATTCACAGCTGTAGATGCTGAGGTATGTTTGGCCTTCCAGGCTCTTCAGAAGAGGAAGAAAGGGTTGAAGTGTAGAATTCTGGGGAGAGTTTTATACAATCGGCATGTATTTATAGAATAAGTTCCTTAGCTACTCTGATATAATTAATATACTGTGATGGAAACATTCCATGACGCCTCAGAAGTCTTTACCAGCTTTATTCTGAATACCTGACTCTTAAATCAAGAACTCAAATTTCTGATAAACTGTGAACAGGGCTGTAGGTTGTTTTCTTTCCTCATTTGCTATTCCTTGCTGCTGCTGCTGGCCTGGTGCAAGGAGGCTGTGCTGACTGAAGCTCTGTTGGCCACTTGACTTTGGTAGGCTTGGCAGGCTTTATGTTGGCAGCTCTCCAGTTTGCAAATTGGAGCTAGTGGTGTTTTCCTGGGCTTAGTTCCAAAGAAGATGCTACTTATATGTTTGCTTGTACCTGCTGCAGTTGGAGGAGAGAGGAAGGAAGAGATGCTTGTTTAAGTACCTAGTGTAAATACTTAAAAAGCAAACAAACAACAAAAACACGCAAAAAACACATACTCTTGATTGAAGATGCATGTATGTATAGTGCACTAGTTTTTAGTTTGTAATTCAGAGATGGACAGGTACTTTGAAATAGAACTTATCAAGAAGATAAACCAACGCTGTCTACATTTCTCTGCAGGAGAAAAGGTATTAAGTAGCCATAGGATGTCATAGTTGGAGTGGAAAATTACTAAAGAGGAAGTTCTTTTCAATGTGTTATCAGTTACTATGTTGCTCAACCTTTGTGGTGTTTAACTTATCCTTCTTAAGTGAATACTTACATAACTAATTTTTGATACAAGAGGTTCTGTGTGTTTAAAAACAAAAAAAAGCTTTTGTCAGAATTTGTCGTGAATGTTTTCTCTAACTGATGCACTGTCTAAAGCAGGTACTAGTAGAATCTAAGCAGATGAGAAGAATATGCAACTGTTAAAATAGGTTTCACCCACCCAGTAGACAGAATGTTAATCTTGTATTTGTAACTCCTAGTGTTACAGTGTTAATACTTGTGTGATCTTCGAAGCTTTCTCAGTAGCCTTGTTGAAGAGTAAGATGATGGTGTGCAGCACTTCAGAGTGACTCAGCCTGGCAACATAAGGCTTTCTGAGGGGAGTGGTATGTATGTGTATGTGCGCACGCTGGTGGAGTTCAGATTTTTCTTCTTACTTATCCCACTGATAGCTACAAGTATCTCTGTTTGTTCCAAGCTACTTCACTCTTGAACTCTTGAAAACTGTGATGTAAGCTTCAGTGTCTTACTGAGTCTTGAGCTGTATGTACAGTGGTTGGTTTGTGAGTCTTGGGCAGTAGTATTGAATTAGTTTTCTAAAAGTTTACAACGTTCTTTTATCAATTCAGTACTTGAACTGTAAGTTTTCCAGCGCAGTGACAGGCAAGTTGAATTATAGACAAGCAACTAGCATATGCTTGGAGGCTGCAAAGTAGCATTTACTTCTATGGCTATCAAACTATCTCTGACAGCTTCAAATACAGCCATGATCAGAAGGCAGATGTCTTCAAAACTGTCATGTCCTTCAGAGCTCCAATCCTGTGGAAATGGATATGTGGTTGAGATGAATCCAACAGCTGTTGAGTCCTGCTCGCTCTGCAGTTATGAGGTCCTTAACAGATTTTTGACATGCAACATTTCATGTACTTTTATTCCAGTAAAAAAGATTGTGTTAAGGAGATAAAGTTTCAGAAGAACGGTCAAACTCCATATTTCTGTTTCCCTTCTGTTTTCTAAAGAGACGTGAATATTCAGGCTAGTACTGTTCTCTATTTGATGTTCATACCTCTCCAGATGATGGTACAATTCACTTAATGGCCTGTATTTCTCAGCTTTGTGCTCCTTGCTGCCAGAGTCTGGAAGAGCTTTTTAGAATGAAAATGCTTGGGTGTGAATGAAACACGTCTTTGTATTGTAGATTGCTTCTGTGAATAGTTAAATGCATACTTCTTGATTGCTTATCTTCCTTGGGAATAGGTTTGATTAGCTGGGGCTAGTTATAAATACTTCTGAAATTCCCAAGGTCTAATTGTTCTTCTAGTTTATTGGTATTTAATGATGAGCATTTTGCATTGTATACAGTACAAATGTTTGACTGCTTGGCTTTTTTTATTGATCTTGTCTACAGCGAAGTCAGTTAATAATTAAATGTAGGCAAACTCATGCTGTAAAGACGGCATGGTGCTTCTGCTAAGGTGCCTAAAGCTGTCATAATTATTTAGCATATAAAGGAGTTCTATGGTGTTCTTCTTCTCCAGCCCCAAATCCCTCTAGGATCTTACAGTCTCTGAAGGAAACACTTTCTTCCTCAAAAATCTATTCTAAAAGGGCTGCTATTCATTGCATAACAGGGAACCTAGCAAGCAGACCAGATTTGCTTGGTAGGTTGAATCTGCAGTCAATATGAATTGTTGTGCAGAGCCACTGAGCCAAAATAGAAAAGACTACTGATCCAAGCAGTGGAGACTGATCAAGCTGCTCCAGTGGTTAACCAGAAAAGCAAAAGTATACCTTCCTTCCCATCTCATATTTAATAGCTGTTTTTCTGTCTACTCTTTATATGTAAAATATGTTTGCATTTCTGGAGTATTGTGAAGTTTTCTTTGTGATGTTAAAATACGGAGAAGTAATCTAAGAATGGGTGATAAAAACTTAAAGGCTAGGAACTGAAAACAATGTTGGGAATAAAGCTGTTTCTCTGTGAGAGCAAAACAATGCTTTTTCAGTTGGTATACATCCTGAAATTGAGGCTGAAGCAGTAAGGCTTATTGTGTTTTTTTCTTTTGTAGACAAAAATCAATACACTTGCAGGAAGACTGAATGCAAACAAATTACTGATGTTAATTTTCAGTTTTTGCTAGTGGAGGATGGAATGCTCCAGTTTCAGTGAGCAGCAAGATGTGGCAGGAACTTGGTGGCTGCTTGGGCACCCGGAGGGCTGGAGGTGTGGAGTCGCTCTGAATGTGGGGCTCAGCTCCTGAGTAAGCGCTTGCTGGTACTGGTGGTACAGGCTCCCCAGGGAGGTGGTAAAGTCACTGCCACTGGAGGTGTTTAAGAAATGTATAGATGTGGGATATGGGGATGTACTTTAGTGGGCATGGTGTTGATGGATTGGTGGTTGGACTGGGTGGTCTTAGTGGGTGGTCTTTTTCAACACTAATGATTCTGTGATTCAAAGGCTTATTAAATGAGTTGAGTACTGTAGGTTTTACACTAGATGAGAGGAAAAGTGTTGCAAGGGAACAGTGTTTGCTGTGGTATGGAACCCAGGCACAGCTGTGGGTGCCCTTCCTCTAGCCAACTTTTTTGACAACTCTGGCTACTTAAAGCTGTTCAAGCCACAGCTTGACATGTTTCTCTATAAAGAAATATCTCTGTAAATAAGGTTTGTTTGTTCTGTGGTTGTCAGTGGATGACAAGACTTCTGTTTACTTTTCTGGCTTTCAGGTTGTAAACTACTTGAATATACAGCCTGCTGATTTGGTCCATTAAGTCAAGAGTTTGCTTTTAATTTTTGAATAGGTTTTAATAGAAAATGAAGTAAGGCTTATGAAAGTCAACTGTTATGAAATTTGGGTTGTTGTTGCATAATGTATCTTCTAAAGCAGGTTGGGAGGCTAATGTAATGACAAACGTCCAATGTTTTGTTTGAAATAATGGAGAGTGACTTTGACGTAGAAGCTTGGTAGGCCAAAAATTTGGTAACCAACTAAAACTTTTCATTCTTAATTTCTTGGGGCTTATTTAAAAGGATAAATCATTTTTAGTATTGTGTTGAGCTTCATTTATGCCAATTAAAATTACTTGCAGTATTTCTAAGAATATGAAATCCAAACTGATGCAACATACTTTGAATCCAAATTTGAGAAGAAACAGATGGCTTTTTATGTTTACTGCTATGGAAAGCTAATAAAAAAGAAAATACATTGAAAATGACTTCCTTTTAACAACTGAAATGAAATAGTTACTGAAATCCACATTATCCTGTCACAATGTGCAGAGTTTTTAAAACACATGGGACACACATGGTCAGATTCTTACCATGTGGGTCACTGCGTTAAGAATGGACTGACTGATGTTTTCAGGTTAAGACCTTCATGATGCAGTACTTATTGCCTAGCAAAAATTGCATTATGATTTTCAGAAAAAGACAAGAACTTTTTTTGAAGAAACTTCTGCTGTAACCTCTGTTTTTAGACTTCCCCGTTAATTAACTTTGGTATCTGTTAATACGAAGGAAGTCTCTTAAAAATCATTGATAGGATCAAATGGGAACAGGTATGGTGTTATTTACATATTCATTCTGGTAAATAAAACATTTGTGTGAATTATCTCCAGCTTGAGGTGGGGTTTAAGCATATGAATAGTGAAAAGTAAACACAATTTTAGAGCTTTCTACCAATGTGTTCTACTGAAATGAAAAATTAACTACTTTGGTGAGGGGAGGCAGGGAGGAGTACAGCTCTACAGTTTGCGGTTAAATAATACTGGATAACAAGAATTTTTGTACTTAAATTTAAAATGCATTAGTAATCTAGATAAATTATTTTTTGCCTGTATTGGGTCCCTATTACAAACAAATGAATAACTGATTTTCCCGTAATGTACCTGTGAACATGATTAATGTTCAGCATTAGTTATTCCAGTGTGTTTTGCCAATATGAAAACCTGAATGGTTAGCAAGAACGCTAATTTGAAATAAGTGATAAATCAGAGTTGCAGAAGTATGGCCTGTGGAGTGCCACGTGGGGAGTGTGTTGTGTCCCACGTGCCTGTGGCAGCGCTTCTTCATCAGCACCCGTCTTTCCAGTCACGCTCATGTTCACGTCTCTGCTACATGCTCTGCTGATTACCTTGGAAAAGGGCAATGCTGTAACTGTTCAACTGACCTTTCAGTTTATTTTCTCTTGTGTAATATGAAACATGAGCTAGCACAGTCTTAGTCTACTGATTTTTTTTTGAGAAAGAAATCTCTTTACGTTCCTACAACATCCTGATTGAGTATGGAGTTTCTCTCTAATTGTGTTAATCTAAAAAGTACTACCTCAAATTATATTGCTTCACTATTGAGATGGCATCTGAAGTTTTACAGTTGAAGTTTTTTTTGAGCATAATTTATGCATAATTAGGATTACTTTGCAGAGAGATGGTGAGACGATGACTATGAAATGAAGAAATCTAATAACTAAAATGTTTTACACATCTAAATAGATGTCAGCTAAACAAAATAAAGAACAGTACTGCTAAATTTATACTTTCATTTGTATGTAAAGTCAAAATTGAACTTTTAGATAATAATTGCAGACTACTGTTTCTTCTCAGACTAGTGCTTCATGATGGTGAAGTTGGTTTCTGTGCTTTGACATATGCAGAATATGCCTAGCTGTTTTGTTCCAAAAAGTAATGTTGTGGCTGTCTTTTGCAGGTGTCTTTTTTAAACAAACATTAATTTTTAAACCAAAAAAATTATATAAGTTTTATCTCTAAAAAGGTAACAGTTTGCACAAGCAAGCCATTTTAATGCTGAAGTATTTGTATGCTCTTCTCTCTTAATCAAATTGATGTCTTTAACTAGTTCTGGACTTGCCACTTCCTCCTTCTATACATTAGTGGTTTGTTACACTTACTCTATGAGATGTGTTCATGTGTTTCTAATTGAACTGAAGGGGGTGAGATCAACACTTGATATTTCGGTAAGGAAACCTCTAAATATTGTGGTGAAGGGTGTTCTTAGTAATGGATTGGTTTTAGATAATTCAGAGGAGGAATTATTACTAAATGATTGCATTAAGTTTGTATTTGATACATTTTGTAATCGCTCTTGCTTTTGGTTCTGAATCAAGCAATGTATGTTTATGAGACATTTGACAACTTCCTTGTCACTGTGCAGAAAGTGCTGTGCCAGAACATAAGTCAGCAAATAATCTTCTTGCAAAATACTGCTGAAATTTGTTTCTATTAAACTTCTAGTTTATTAGTCTTCACATTTGTGAGAAACAGCAGCTGCTGATAAGATGTCAAGAAAACCTCTATGGTTGCTCTTTATTTTCTGATAATTTTTACAGTTTGTTGTGCTCATAAAACAGACTGTATAGTGTTGTTGGGCCTCGACTTGCAAATCACTGCATTATATTTTGAAAAAAAAGCTTATGCTTCAATAGTTAGTTTGTCGGGTATGAATAAGTTTTAACAGAGCAAGTGATTACTCATTAATTATCTCAAGCAAATATCTTCCAAATGTTTAAGATACTGCATTTAGTTTGATACAAAGCTGTGCTATCTCCTTATATTGAAGAATTGGGACATATAAGGTGAGTTGGGATTTTGTATCCCTTTTCTCACTATGGAAGATGCCTGAGAATTTTGACTGCTTAAGGTGTTGTGGATTTTTTTTCCTCCTTTAACCTTTTTTATTTCCATTTCCTATGTAGCTTCCAGTATCAGTCTCATTCTATCTGGAAAGGCATAGCAAAGATACTCAAGTTAGTGCACTTACTTGTATTCTTCATGTTAGCATTTGTTATTTGCAGACTAGAGAAAAATTCAGAAAAGCTGCTTTTGAAACTTTTTTGAAAAGAGGAACCAGATCTTGAATTCTGAGCACTCCCTTAGTGGTAGGAATAGTAACATATACATTTTAACTTTGTAAGTTTCCTATTGGAATACCTGTATATCCAAATTATTTGCATGACACCTAATATAAACTGATTATCATTGGACAACCTGAAATCTTTCTTTTTTAGCTGAAAATACATATTACATTGCTTTGAGATTTTTATTTTGATAAAGAGGCAAAGTATTTGTATAATGAAGACTTCTAATAGTTATTGCTGGTGTCTCTGGGAAATTCTGATTTAAGCCACTCACAGACAGTGATCTTGATTTCAGGAACACAAAATCTTTGCTTGTAACCTTAGGAAAGCAAAATGAAATGGCAGTCTTTTTCTGTGTCTCAAAGGTCACCCATTGGTATCTTGTAATTTTAAAGCCTACCCTCTTGGAATTCTTTGGACACTTCAAGGGTTACATGCTGTTCAAATGTAAATGAATACATTTAACATTTAAATGGGTTAACCATCTCTTTCTGTTTAGTGCATGTCAGTCATCAAAAACTATGAAGTTGATCTAGGTTACAGTACAGTTAATTTTTTTGTTCTGAAATAGCAATACTTACCTGCTGGAAAGCAGTCCTGAGGGGAAGGATTTGGAAATGGCAGTTAATGAAAGACTCAATGTGAGCTGTCAGTTTGTGCTTGCACACCAGAAGGCCAAGTGTATTCTGGGTTGCATTCTGGGTTGCATCAAGAGAAGTGTGACCAGCAGGTTGAGGGAGGTGATTCTGCTCTTGTGAGACCCTGCCTGGTGCAGTACTGTGTCCATTTCTGCGGTACCCCAACACAAGAAGGACACTGAGCTGCTGGACCAGGTCCAAAGGAGGGCCACAAAGATGAGCAGAGAACTGGAGCACTTCTTCTATGATGACAGGCTGAGGGTGCTGGAGTTCTTCAGCCAAGAGAAGAGAAAGCTGTAAGTTGACCCGATAGTAGCCTTCCAGTATCTGAAGGGGGCCTACTGGAAAGCTGGGGAGGGACTTTTTATAAGGACATGTAGCAACAGGAGGAGGGGAAGTGGTTTTAAACTAGAAGAGGGTAGATTTAGATTAGATGTTGGGAAGAAATTCTTTATGGTGAGGGTGGTGAGATGCTGGAACAAGTTGCCCAGTGAAGTTGTGAATGTCTGCTCCTTGGAAGCATTCAAGATCAGGCTGGATGGGGCTTTGAGCTAACTGGTCTAGAGGGAGGTCTTCCTGCCAATATAGAGGGTTGGACCTAGGTGATCTTTTATGTCCAAACCCAAACCATTTCATGATTCTATGAATCTTATACTATAATTAAATGAAAGAAAGATGAGTAAAAGGTGGTGGAAGAAGAGAATAAAATTAAATAAAATGCTTTTGCTTTGATATCCTTGCACTAGTGACCAAACCTGCTGAAGAAAGAAAAAGGAATTTGTTTTTTTCACACTGCAAGTTAGTGTGTTTAATTTGTTGAACTGCAGAAACCTCATTTGGGAAGAAGTCTATTTGTCTTTCTACTGTCTTCTTCCAGGCTGTTTCCTTATAGGAAGCTGAATGAGGACAGTGTATGAGAACAAAAAGCTATTGAGTAAATGAGAAATTGAGATGTGGGGATTCAGTGATGATAGCAATAGCTATCTGCATGGACTTTACTGTTGTTGAAAGTGTTTACAACTACATCTAGAAATTTATAGCATCAATATTGGAAAAAGTAATCTGTGAATAGCCATGTTCTTTATTTTGAAATATTTAGAGATGTTGAATCTGTATTTCTGACTTCCACTTTCATCTTTTCATTCCTTTTTTCTTTTGTGAAGTGGTAGGGGGCATAGAAGGAATAAAGTTGGACACTATTAGTGGTGATTGTTTTGTGATCATTCTGTTTAATATTCCTGCCTGTTCTTCCTTCAACTACTTGGAAAGTGTTTAATTCCAGTCCGGCTTTCCAGAAACACATAGTAAGAATGCAGAGCTGCTTTTGTATAGAATTTTGTGACTGAAGTGTTAACATTGCATCTTCAGATACAGAGTTCCTCTACTTACATGGCTATCAAGATGTTTTATTTTTTTATTTTAAGAAGCTGTTGCTGTATAAATATTCAGTGTAGGCACTTAAATGATACCTGTCACTGCTGGTAGATGACAGCATTGAAAAATTTTGGACATCAATATCTTAAAGATGGGCTGTCTGTGATAACAGGCTTAGGAGCTACAGTTCCCTTCTTTTTTTGATATATCAGTCAAAACCAGCTATTAATCCTTTCTGTTGTTGTCACCATAGTAGTCTATCAGAACAAAAATCAACTTTTCTTCAATTCCTGGTTTGCCAGTTTTTCAAGTGTCTTCATTTAAATGTTTATATATATTTAATATAGTATGTTATTTTATATATTATATTTGTATATTATATTAAATATTTATATTTTATATATTATTGTCTATATATTATATTTAATATAAAAATATTCCTTAAAGAATGATGAGCTTGAATCATCCTACAGAGGGGCGATCTGTAAATGATATAATGCTGGTGAAAGTGTGGTGCAGTGACAGTTTGGACTTTCCTGTTTGTTGGAAGCTTGGAAATAAGACCTAGTATTCCCCTCAGAGGTTTCAGGAATAAGTTTATGAACAGGATAAAGGAATAAATGACATCTCAAAACATCAAAACAAACTGGTTTCATTCTTTTTTTTTGTTTGTTTTAATCTTCTTAAGGTTTATTGTTTTAAGAAGAGGACAAAAAGAATAGGACAAAAGAATTATTCCCTCTTCCCTTCTTCTACTCCCTTCCCCCCCCAAAAAAAACCTCCCAACAATTCTGCTCAGTCTACTTCTATCTTTCAGTCCTTCCAGTATGTCATGGTTTTATGATTTTTGGTTATCGGTATTCCCCATCATAGCATCGTGTAGTACTCTGGAAATTGGTGTTAGTGCTCCAGTTCTAGGTACCTGTCCTAGAAGAGAAGAACTACAGAAGACTGTTAGCTGTGCTGCTATCATTTCTGCTTAGGGGGAATAGATGTAAGGCTTTGGTAGGTCATTTGACATTCCTTTTTTCGATCATCAACCTCTCCTTACTGCTGCTTGTCTTGGCTGCATGCATTGCTTTAGCACTAGCATAAGGCCTACAGCTTTCAGATACTCTTTCTGTATCTGTATGAATTATATTTGTTATATTAGTTTCAATATTAATATATTATAGTGTTATCTTGCATTCTGACACCGTATTTAGTATATCAGTGTTTCTCCTCAGATTGTTGCTGCTGTTTTTAATTATTCAGGGTCCCCTGTTTCCCCGTTCTGGAGGAGGGGATCTGCAGATCCCTCTGCCCTGCTAGTCACAGAACCAGGCCAAACCAGCCTGTAAACTGTTAACAAAATACCTACATTAGAAGAAATAAAAATAAATATAACAGATGGAAGTAGTTGAGTTTTATTTTCTTTCCTTTTGGCTCTACCTCTATTTTTAACACTGACATTCCTGCAAGTGTCTTTATTTGTTGGAAAATGAGAGGATTTGGTTACAGAGAATACCTTACTGTGGTTTTTTTTTTTCATATCCTTTTCCCTTTGGTTTCTGTAGAATTGGGCTATCCATATGGATGCCAGATATCATCAAAGCCTCTCCTATTTGCTTTCATGTTTTGAATAAATTTGCATTAATATTGGGCCAATATTATGGAAATAAATTATGGCACAAAAACTAATGTGGACAAAAAAAATCTAAAAAAATGAATAGCTACTGAAATGTGAACATCATAAGCAGAAGAGGAATGAAACTGATTAATGTCAGTGTTGACACTACAGGTCTTAAAATAGGCTGATTGACTGCTCTGTAAACTGCAATAATTATGACTTCCTAAAAAGGTGCAAGAGTGGGCATAAAAATGTTCTGAAATTATGCAGCCATGTTAGAGTGCAGCACCATGGTGATTAAATGAGGATATTATGTATGCTGCCAAGACCTCTTTGGTTATATTAGTTTCTATTTAGATTCCTGTGAGACCTAAGAAATTCAGTGTAAATACAGAGGTTTAAAATTTTATAGTACAAGGTAGCTAGAGGGAAGTAGAAACCTCCAATTGTTTTAAAAGTTAGAGGTCTGAGGGCTTTATGTGGAGACGTAACTGATTATTATCACTTGTCATCAAACTTCTTCAGTGTTCTGCAAAAAGTCATATTTCACTGAGACAGTTAAGTTTGGGAATAAGGAATCTTAAATTTTATTTTTTTCTGTAATGAAATTACTATTTTAAATGTCTTTTTCTCATTTTTAATGGGATTAGCTAGTTGACTGAAGTCAGTGATGATAGGAATTGAAGTATCACAGTTACAGAATAACTAGAGTATTTATTTCTTTGAGGAAGAGCTGTCTAGCTTTGCTTTGAACTGAAAGGCTTTGAGACACCCTGTTCTCTAACATCTACGTACTTCCACTACATAAGTTTAAGTTTACAAGTAATTGAAAGGCAAAAATATTTGAGTCTTTTGAAATGATAGCTGCTTACATAAAATACAGCTCCTTAAAATGGCCTGAGTTAATACCATCTTTAAAACTTTCATTCATCTTCATTCTCTATAAAGCTTTGTTACTGGCAAGGCACCTACTTTCTGGATAGACATGCAATATCATACTTTTAGATTTCAATCCTACTTCTGTGCCAATTCTTGCATTCCCATTGTATGGTTCCAAACAAGGTTGTGTATAAAGCATAGGAATCAAAGCAACAGTGTCTTGTAAACCGTGAATATAACAGCAACAGAGGAGACTTGTGTGACACTGTTCCACGTTATGTTTACTTCACTGTGAAATACCAGAGGAGAGAAGCAAGAGTGCTGGTGTGGAAGTGCCGGTCTGTTACCAAAGGTAGTATTTTATGTTGGTTGTATGTTTAGTAATGCCCAGTCTGAATCTTTGTTTCCAGTAAATCTGTAGCAAAACACTAAATTTCTGATATTTTAGCTTAAAACTCGGCCTTCTGCTAATGGAGATGAGTTGAAAGGATGTGGGATTTGAAATGAAAGCCTTTGGTGTGGTCCTATGATCCCATCCTAGTGCATGAGCTTGCTTTTTCATAAGAATTCCTGGAGCAAGAAATGCACCACAGCTGTCCTGGTCAGCTGTACTTGGTGCATTTGTTATCCCTGACATTGTAGTAAGGGAGCTAGCAACATCTTCCACTTACCTCTGACCAGAGCCCTGATAATATGTGGATCTTCTTGTAACTTTTTTCTTTTCTCTATTTTTTTAATCTTTGTCACAGAGGTACTTTTCAAAGTATCACAATGTTAAAACCATTCTTAAGTATATCTCTTCAGTGTCAACTTCAATATAAGGAAGTAGAGAAATCTGAAGAGACTTTGCAATTCCTCATGAAGGCACAAAGGTTTAAGAGGTGGAATGCAGAACTTGGCTTCTAATCCTGGCTTCTAGCTTTGAATGCTGCTGGCAATTTCTGTCACATGTCCAGAATTTTGCAAGATTCTCTTACCTTCAGGTTGTTCCCTGTTAGCAGTCTGGTTGTAGTCTGTATAGCTACATATGTCATAAATTTGTGTGCATGTTTGCTGATGGTAATGTATAGTGTTCAGAGGAGATTGCTAAATGTGGCAATCAGGCAGATATCTACCTCTTTTTAACACTTGTGTGCCATGAATGAACATATCAACGTTTGGAATGGCTCAAACAAAAAGGTTTTCCTGTCATTTTCTTTGTGTGATTCTGGGCTTTCAGTCTGAAAGATGAAAATGTTTCAGTGATGTAGAAATGAAAGAAGATTCTGTGAAAGCAAAACATTAAGGTTGCTATACCTGGATTATAAGAATGCTCTTAAATGAATCCTCTCCTTTATAGCAGATAGAGAAATGCACTTCTGTTCTGATTTACAGGACCTTCAAGGGAAGATAACTTTGTTTTGTGGCCAGATGCATTTTGTCTCCTGAGATGAGTTTTTCAGAATAGTTCACAGCACAAGTAATTGATCCATTTTAGAAGCCTGTGGCTTTTTCACAAACTTCAAACAACCCATAGTCCGATATTTGATCGCTTCAGGAGGTCACTGACAGAATTAAAATTGAATGCTTTCTAGAATATCATGTAAAACAAACACAGAGGGCACTAGTTGTTTCAGTTTTCATAATTTCTATAATAATGGCACAGCAATTGTCTGAATGAACTTGCTCTGTCACAAGCACTGTTCCCTTGTATAATTACTATATTTTAAAGAGTAGCTTTAAATAAAACAACAAAGAAACTACACTCCTTCCACGAGCTAAGCAAATCAGAATACATTACTTTTCCAATAGAAGCTTTCAGTAGGGAACAATGTTTCTGTTACCAAATGCCATACAGTGAACTTTTGAGGCTGTTTTAGTTGCTTGTTCTGTTTTTGTATTTAACTTTCATTTTATTTATTGATAAAAATATTTGTATGATTGCAATTGATTATAATTTAATTAAGTTAGCTGGGTGTGTGTGTGTTTGTATATGTTATACACTTACATTTGAAAATCTGACAAAATATTCTCCCTGAAGCAGTGTAAATGGAATTGATTACCAGAGTAGTTGTTTGCATTGTGTTTCTGAGGATGAGATTCATGAGTAAATTTAAAAGAATTGTGCAGGTAGATGAGCAACATGTTATAATATTTTTTTTTTCTGTAGTATTCCTGAGGCATTTTTTTAATCCTGCTGTTTTTAAATGCGAACATCAGTCTCTGTAATGTGAACCTGCTGGGAAATTAACCTTGAAAGTGGTCATAGTACTCAAAATTAATATGTTATCATGTTTAACTAGTAAATTGACACTTGGATCTCTTACCTTGAACTAATGAAGACCAATTCTGAAACAAAACTTTAAAACAAACCTGAGAGTAGTGTGCCAGTATTGGTACTAGTACTGGTACTAGTGTATCAGTATATAATATTACAGGCACAGTAACTCGTTTCTTCTTCTAAACCAACGAAGTGTAATACTAAAATGTTGTTAGCTTTTTTTACTATTTATTTTCCCTTTTCCAAAATTCAGTAAGTGTAATGAGGCAGACAAGTTGGTCTTGCTTCAATTCTTTCCAGTCTTAATACATTTCAGAAGCCTTTCCATTTATGAAGAACACTGGTACATTTGTAAATTGTAAATAAAATAACCTTGCAGATAGCATTAATAAAATTCACAATTGAAATTTTTTAGCCATGCTTCTTCACATAGTAGCTCACACTCTGGGAAGCAAATCTAACAGTTTTCTTTGTGTAGCATCTGCCTATTGTGTGTCTCTGAAATGCTGGGAATGTCTGTCAGGAGAACTCCAAGCTGTTAATATCAAACTTCACGTTAGAGGCTTATTGCATTTCTATCCCTAACAAGGGCAAGTGGAGGACAATGCAAAAGAATTACTTCAATAAAGTTTGACTGTGTGTGTAAGTAAATGTATATACTTCTTGCCAAAGTTCCAGTGGCAGAGGACTACGAAGTTTTGCTGATGACCTTTCTAGATAAGTTGGTTAAGCAGTGGTAGGTTATTTCCTCCATGCTTGCTATGTGCTGTATTGCAAATTTTTCTGTATTCAGAGTTTGTCTATTAAAACTGGCTGTGATAGATGTACCAGGCCTACGCAATTCTCTCTGTGATGCCCTTGCTCAGTATTAATAAGATAGATGAAAAAATTTTAAGCTGTTCAGAGTGTTAATTTCTCCTGTTCTGTTGTAATACCATGACTTCCGGACTGTCAATAAGACAGACTGTAGATTTAGCTGTAGATTTAGACTTAAAGTGCAAGGTCATCATGTGAAGTAGAGAAAACAGGAGTGGAAATTGCAACTTTTCTCAACCAAAAACTTTTATTGTTTGCAACCATAAAAATTGTGTTTTTGTAATTTATTTTCTATTTCTGTAAAGAGAAATGTCTCAGTTATTCTAACATTTATTATTATTTTTTTTTGAAAGGTATGCTCTATTTTATAAACGTTTGAAGAACATTGACGACAATGAAGGAGGTCTTAATAAATTTTCAAAAAGTTACAAATCTTTTGGAGTTAACCAATTTGTGGATGGTGGAGTATATTGCAAAGAGTGGGCACCAGGTGCAGAAGCAGTGTTTCTCACAGGTGATTTCAGTAAGTATTTCAGGAACATTTCCTCTCCCTTGCACTGTGTTTTAGATCAGTGTCCTTTTCACTTAAAAACAGTGCTGTGGCAAACATTAAATTCTGATAGTAAAAATGCATGTTACGTGTTGCTATAGTGTAGTGGCATTTAGTAACTTAAATAATAGTCTTCCATATTAGAGTATGGATTAGAATAACTTAATAATGTGTGCATTAGCATTATTATGAGTATTATGTATCAGAATTATATATTTCTATTTTTGTATCCATAAAATGACTTCCCTAAAGACTCTAGCCTGATCACAGTGCAGTATTAGCTGAACATGCCTGAACTATCTGATAACCTTCCCAAAGATACACAGTTACGCTTTTGTAATATTGTGGGAAGGAAAGGAGAAAATAACAGTGAAATAACCTGATTTATCTTCTCTACTAATCTAACACAGTGTTGCCCAAGAACCAAGGCTCTTTGTGACTTTAACTAATCACGGGAGTGTAAAAACAAGTACTGCTTCAAAATGATAATATCAAATCCTAAGTGAACATACTCATGGAAAAAGTACTGTTCTCTTCTGGAGAAAGAAGGAGTGGTGTTGGCAAAATAGAAAGGTGGTGGGAGGAACTCTTGCTTAGTTTGAGAACTGGGAAGACATTGATTTACTTAAAGCTTGAGACAAAATCATGTATTTGCTCCTTTGTCAGGAGACTAGCTCCACTTAGGTCATGCTATGCAAACTCTTAAATGCAAGTCAGGTGCATTTTTCTCTTAAATTGTGCAATACTAATTCAACTCTAATTTTTTTTATATGCCTATATAACTTTAAAATGGCAAGACTCTTTACCTATACTATTAGCTGTAGTATCTGGTGGTAGAGCAGTTAAGCCTTTGTACTAAAATGTGCACTATTAGAAAGAAATTTACGTAGATTACCCTCACATTACTTTTCAGATGCATTTGAGATTTTTTCATTATTTCATAGTACTTAGTTGTAGTATTAGGCTTTTACTAGTCACAAGATGCACTTACAAACAGAATATGCAAAAGAAATGGTTAAATATTCAGATTGTACATCAGTTCCCAGACATCAGTCCTAAACTGTATCTATTTTGATTGTCAGATTTTTTTTTTTAATTTTATGTTTAAGAACTTGATTAAAGGGTCTGTGTCTACTATTCACTCTTGTAATCTGAGCATGTAGACAATGATTAGGAATTTAGGAAGGTCTGAAATGCAGAAGATAAACTGAAAGCTTTGTGTAACAGTAATCTCAGCTGTGGTCCCATGTGATACAACTTGACCTAACAAATGAGAGGGCAGCTTTCCTTTGAACAGTCCTTGTCTTTAAATTTGAATAGATGTTGATAAAATAGGTTGATATGAATTTTAATATAAAAATCAGGTATATCTTTTTGATTCCAAAGCTTAGTAACAACTCATGACTATAGTTCATCTTCTGCTAGATTACAGTGGTGCTAGCTGTTAATAGTGACTGTAAAGCAGCTGCATGAGGGGAATTTTAAAAACTAATACATTCATAAACACACAATTCTCCTTTTCTCTTTCCTGCTTGCATTCTAACACCATCAGCTACATCTTAGGCTTCTTCTATGTAATGGGCTAAATTAAATAATGCAATCTAAGATTAGCCATTTTGAAAACAGACTTTTAATGAAATTAATACCTAAGATTTTAAAATGAGTATATAAATTGTAAACTGGCTTGGAGTGGAGTTTGCAGGGAAGTACATGTATTGGTACTGGAAAGACAGTTAAAAAACAAAGCAATAGCAATAAACTCACAAGAACAAACCTATTTCATTTTAAAAATATTTCATGCAGTACATCATACGAAGCAGAACTTATTGGAACTTAGAATAGTTGTATCTATGTTAATGAAATGCAGCAGTAAGAAGTCAAAAGACTAAAAAGAACTTCACTTTAATGTGGAAAAAAATGCATTTGTCCTATATATCATATTCATCATCAGTCGTAGTATTCATTCCCAAAGGGGAAGATAATGTACTCAGAAAGCCTAGAGGAATGGAAGACTGTCATTCAATTCAGATGATTTGGCTTTAATAATATTCTGATGAGAAATTGGGTTGCAAAACCCAAAGATTTAGAGTCAGGTTGCTACAGGTGCATTTAATTAAAACTGAATCCCTTTAACCTTTCTTCAAGTTTTCAAACAGGTTAAAGTTTCAAACTAAATTTATGATCGTATTGTATTTAAATTGAATATCAGGTTTTCTGTTAATAAGACTTTTTTTTTAAAAAAGCTCAGCTTTATAAAGAGGAAACAGTAATTGAACTACTGGATGGAGGATGGGTTGAACTGTTACAAGGAAGCAAACCAAACTTAAAATAGCAGCTCTTCAGTTTTAAACTGAAATTTAATAATATGTGATTTAAAAACAAGACAATTCATGACTTGTTTTTAGTTTTGCTGTGGGTAAATGGATAATGGTGTTTTCTCATAACTGTTTACTTGAGTATTATCTGTGGTTCTCTTCGGTGTTTAGTTGAAAGACAAGAAAAAACAAATGAAAGAAAAAAACAAAACATCACAAGTACTAATTCCCACTACTTAACCTTTTAATTATATTCAAGGATAGAAAACAAGTAAAAATTGATAGTACAGACAATAAGAACTTTGATATTAAGAACTTTTAGCACAAATTATGAATGTGTGGGTTTTATTTTTAATCTCCTTCTGTGACATTTCTAGGGAATGAGGTCCTCTTTATGGAATAATTTCTAGTGTTATACCTCCTTGAAAAAGGTAGAATGGCACACATCTGTATTCGAATTGGAGAATGAAAAGAATGCATTTCAGTTAATCCCTGTATTTTCAGAGCTATGTACAGTGAAATATTGAATCATGTCAGATATTAAGTGTTACTCTACTTTTTTTTAATAAGTACTCAATTCATTCTTTGGCATCTACTACTGCATACTAAGAAGTAAAAAAAAAAAAAAATCTATTTCTTGGGTTTTCCATTGAAGGAAGCAATCAACCTGTAGACAAGTAGGCTAGTGGTTTCAAAGTAGTGTAAATAGCTGCTGCTGCTGGAGAAAGGCAATAAATTTTGCTGTCTAGTTTTGCGTTAATTACTTGCAACCACTTATATGTGTAGTAGAAATATTGTTTTATATTAGCTTAAATAAGAGAACTACAGCTCAGGATGTGAACATAGATCTTAAGTGCATACACTAACAGCTGATAAATGCTATGTAATTAATATACATAGGAGCTTGCAGAAGACTGCTTATGCTTCTGTACTTGAGATGAGAACGACCTGTCATTTTACTGCAGGAAATACAGAAATAAGTCATCAGGAAGGAAATAATGTTGTGCAATTAAGTTTTCTGTTTCTTGTTAAAATGAGATTTGCTGTTGCTGTGGGCTGTGTGAGGTGGACAAGTTTCAAGGCAAAAATAAGTCATTTTGAAACTTAGCTTGCCACTTATTTCTGAACTACAAGTTACATTGCCTGTGTTAGTCAGTTCAGAAGCTTTATATTCAGTTGCATTCATAAGAATTAACCTTGAACGTCTATAGAAATGCACACAGTTTTCTTGGCAGGCATTTATTCAGTTAAACATGTCATTATGACTAACCTTGCACCTCTCCAGAACTCGGTGAGTCAAAACATTATGAAGAATCTTGAATTATATAATCTAAGCTTGTTTCAGTAAATATGTTTTGTTTTGTTGCTGCTTTTTTAATGAAAAAGGAATCCTCTTCAGGGTTTAATTAACTATAACTGTGGCATTTCTGGCTAAAGTTCTTAGCTTTTACAAAGTATTTTTAAGTAGTTTTGGGGCCATTGTCAGGTTTGTCTGCTTCTTCCTCATTCTCCTAGTTTATATACTTTGTGTTATTAAGGACATCAGTTAATCAAAAAAGAAGCAATTATAAGTAGGCATATCCAGAGTTGGTTTAATCATATAGTTTATGGAGATAATTTCTATTTTGTCTAAGCATCTTTTTTTTCCTTTTCTGTAATCAGAAATTGTCATAGTAGAATTGGAATATGGTTTCCCAGTGAACCAGAGGAATTGCACCTCCCCTAAAGAAAGTGTGCAGTAGTAGCTGATTTAAGTGTTTGTATTTGCTGAAAATGAAATGTATTTTGGAAAACATTGA
Source organism: Perdix hodgsoniae (assembly GCA_035772895.1). Lineage (NCBI taxonomy): Eukaryota > Metazoa > Chordata > Aves > Galliformes > Phasianidae > Perdix > Perdix hodgsoniae. Next base: position 2,745,725 of record JAPSGF010000071.1, read on the forward strand.
AAATACTGTTATGACTTTGAATTTTAATTTATGATAAATACACTTAATTCAATATTCTTGTTACAGATGGCTGGAATCCATTTTCTCATCCATATAAGAAAATGGACTATGGGAAATGGGAGTTGTTCATTCCACCTGGACAAGATGGTTTTTCTCCTGTGCCTCATGGATCAAAGCTAAAGGTGCTAGTTCTAACCCTTTTCTCTTCAATTCCTTTGACATTTCTTCCTCATTTTGTCCTGTTTGTTTCCTCCTAAATATCTTGTGGTTGTTATAAGAAACAGAATTAATTCATCTTCTTGTGCAGAGTGATCCTAAATGATGAAACAGTAATGTCTAGTTTTCTTTGTCTTTATTTTGGGCAACTACTTAGTATTGTATTAAATCTTAGCTCCCTGGTGGAAACTGCTATGCTTTTAACTATAACTTTTCAAGTGTTCTGTTCGTTTGTAGTATATCTAGCCTTTTAAAACTTAACTCTTAACACTTTGTAATTAAGAACATTGATCCATAGACTTAACTTAAGGAATTTGAGCTAAATACAGAATGAGGGAAAGATTATCACCAGTTGTATTTCATGAGCATCAAGTCCTGACTTTCAAAAATTAACTGAAAGTTTCTTTGAGCTATCAAATACCACAACTTTTATGCCTAGTGTCATTATATATGTAGCAACAGCTATTACTGGATGTGGTTATTTACACGTGAATACTGATTTCTCTCATTGAGATATACTTCTGAAAATTTGGTTTGTTGCAATTTGAGCTTGTGTTCTAGAGATGTCAAATGATAACAGGGGTCAGTAATGAGTAGTTAAGGAAAGAAATATACTGAAATCTTACATAAGAAAACTGATCAACTGGAAGTGTTTGTATAAAATATATATATGCACACACTACAGTCTCAGAGCTCCCATCAACAAAACTGGCACATAAAAAATCTCCATTAAAAATCTGATCTTAATGAAATGGAATCTGCTGAAGCAAAGAATATGTAAAAATGCACTGGAAATGTTTGCTCAATATGTGTACTTAATGCTGTGTTTATTATGATATAGAAAATTGTCTCAGTAATAAATATGGATGAATTGAAATTTAGGATTAGTCATTCAGGGGTGTGAGAAAGCTGATTTTATTTTGCAGAGCAGGGGAGAAAACAGTTCTCTGCAACTAAAATGTGGTAATTAAACAATAATTTATGACACTAGAGAATGGTTACTGATATTTTCTATAATTTAGAGATAAATAGGTTATGTTTTCTAATTGCTGCTAAATTACCTTTTATTTATGTTGCATTTTAAGTGTTGTGCTTAGCTACTGTAGAATGTTCTATGCTCAGTGTAGAAATAAAAGGTGAGAATGATGAGAAGTGTTGATAACTATTAGCAAATAGTGTATATTTCTAGGAATGCTTGGCAAAATTGAGTTGTCTTTCTCTTTGTATAATCATGGTCATATTTCCTACTTTTAAACAGCAGATCTGTATAGTACTTACTGTCTTTCCATTTGCCATCTGTAAGGCAAAGACAATACTGCTCATAATTAGTTTACTATTCAGAATTTTGGGTTACCTGGGATGACTTTTAATATCAGTCATGTTATTCATTGTAGTTCTTTAGTTGCTCTGAGCCTTCTGAAAAGACTGGCAGAGCAGAATGTGGGTTTGATTTCCTGTTATTATTATTATTTTTTTTTTACTCTTTCCCCTTGTCTTTAATTGTGCTTTTGTGCAGTTTGCTCTAAATAAGGATATATGCAGTTATCACTGACACTTAAAATCTTTAATTACCAAAGAGGTCCATGAAGGTAAACTGTTATTCTGTTTGCCCCCGAGTCTGATTAGCTTTTGAATGCATATATCCTGATGTGAATCAAATTTTTGAGGTCCTTGCAAAATTAAAATACAAATACATGTAGTTGTAACTGATAGCTTCACCCACACTATATTCATTCAAACATCACATGTGACTTTTCTGATAGTATTTCATGATTATTTTTGTGTTACTGCTGCTTATGAATCTGACATATCATAATGTTTCCTTTCTATGTATTTATGTATCATAAACTAATGTGTGAAAAAATTCCTCAGTTAAGGAAAGGTGGTTCTGAGATGGCTTATCTGTCACAAAATCTGAAGTGAGGTTGGAATATTCTTTTCTATCAGCTATCACTCCAGTATCAGATTCATGAAACTTGCTACTCTTTTATTAGTGGCTTAATTAGCCATTCATTGATTTGTTTATTTTGGGATCATTACAATTTGAGTAGTAGAACAATGTTCTGCAGTTCTTCATGTAAAAACTAAGAATATTGGATTTTATGCAGATACGAATTATGAAGATTGCAGAGGTAGTGTTTAAAGACACACAGTGTTGTCTGTGTATAATAGATTAGCAAAAAGAAAAAAGCTATTGAAGGGGTGTGTGTGTGTGTATATATATTGCATTACTGTAAAAAGGGTAAGGGCATCATAAGTTGTTAAAATGTATTTTGCCAGTATTAATGCTTAAATATTTAAGTAGTCATCTCCAGACATTCGCATACAGATTTGAGTAATCTGCTAGGAGGAAAACAGTTCTTCCAGAAGGTCCTTATCTTTAGCTTCTCTCTACACTATTTTCATCTTCAGTTCTACACAAGTGAATGCCGAGTTCTGAAACTGTGACAAGGTCATTTCTTTTAAATAAGTAATTTCTGAACCAGAATGGAAATGGATGGAGTGTAGCTGGTGACACTAATTTAGACCAGGTCACAAAATATTTTTATAGGAAAATAAATGAGGAACAGAGGTCAAACACTCCTGTGTTCAGTAGTAGTAGATAGTCTACTATAGCTCTTTAGGCAGCCTTCTCATAACCAAAGACATTAGAGAAGGTGATTCAAAACAAATAAACAAAAAAAAAAACAACCAACAGTCTTGCGTTTTAGTATGCTTTTTATGCTTTTTTTGTGTGTGTTTGTGTGTCAAGGAATAGATGCTTCTAGCAGTTGGGCACCTTCTTTTTTTCTTTGAAAATAACAATGTCTCTTTTTTTTTTGGTTGTTACTGGGTGATAATACCACTCGGTATTTCCAAAGCTCTTCCTGGGTCCATGCGGGAGCATATAAGGAGTTACTTGGTGAACAAATATAGATGCTGATTTTGTTATATGAGTGCTTCTTATTTTTGGACAGATGACCCCCTCCTTGTGAGGAGGGGGTGAGTGTTATCTACTTTCATTGTCAGAAATGACTCAGTTTTTCTTTCATTGACCGTGTTCCCAATTTCTTTTTCATGGTATACAACAAGCTGTTAGAAGAATTCAGGTGGATAGGCTTCCTTAGTAAGTCTTGTGTTGTAATGCATGTGCAGGAATTTCAGTGTTCCACTTCATTCTTTTTGCTTGTTTTTTATAAATCATAGAATCTTAGAATTGCTGAGGTTGGAAAAGACCTTGACAATCAAGTCCAACCACAACCTAACCAGACAACCCCAACTCTAACAACCCTCCACTAAATCATGTCCCTAAGCACCCCATCAAGATGGTTTTTAAACACATTCAGGGATGGTGACTCAGCCACCTCCCTGGGGAATCCTATTCCATTGCTTAACAGCCTTTTCTGTAAGAAGTATTTCCTGATATCCAACCTGAACTTTCCCTGGCAAATCTTGGATGCCATTTCCCCTTGTCCTGTCACCAGTGAGAAGAGACCAACCCTGCCCTCACTGTAAGCACTTTTCAGGTATTTGAAGAGAGCAATAAGGTCTCCCCTCAGTCTTCTGTTTCCCAGTCTATACAGTTCCAGTTCCTTCAGTCAGTTCCTTCAGTTTCTCCTCATACGGCATGAGGAGGCCTCACCAGTGCCAAGTATAGGGGCAGGATTACTTCCCTAGTCCCGCTCACCACACCATTCCAGATACAAGCCATTGGCCTTCTTGGCCACCTGGACACACTGCTGGCTCATATTCAGCTGGCTGTCCATCAGTACATCAGGGTCCCTTTCCATTAGGCAGCTTTCTAGCCACTCCTTCCCAAGCCTGTAGGGTTGTCTGGAGTTGTTGTGGCCAAAATGCAGGACCTGATACTTGCCCCAATTGAAACTCATGCAGTTAACCTTAGCCCATCGATTTAGTCTATCCAGGTCCCTCTGTAGTGCCTTTCTCCCCTCAGACAGATCAACACTCCCTCCTCAGCTTGGTGGAGTGTTATATTGCTGAAAGTGCCTGTAAATTCAGTTCTCACTGTAGTAGTTTCTAATTTTGAAATAGTTCCAGTGAAGCTTAGGTCTGGTAATAGCACCATTAAAAATTGAAATCTTATTATCTATGTTGGAGAACTTATTTAATATTCTTCATAGGAATTCAGAAGATCAAAACAGAAAACAGAACAACTGGAAATTAGAAGCTAATAAAAATTCAAATCTAGAGAAAATTACCCCAAATTTATGACTAACAATCAAATTCTAAAATATTTTGACAGAGATAAATAATAAAGCATAGTACTTATAAAATGTTGGCAGTTATGATTGTGGACTATTGGTTGCCTCAGAATATTGAATAGAAAATAATTTCTAATTTGACATTGGTGTATGATGAACAGCAAAATTTTTCTTCTGTGTGGTGGAGAAATTAAATAGTACTAAAGTAATAACTATTAAACTTTCAAGTAGCGACAGTTGATCTGTGACTTTTTTTTGAAATGATATTATGAATCTTGTATAATAAGTTTATCTGATGCTTTATCCAACAACATATTGAGTACATGCTTGAAATTACAACAGTGTACATCCAAATCTTATTCATATCTTAATGAAATTTAGCTCTGTACAATTGATTTAGGTTTATTCCTGTTAACTTTTGAAGGCAAGTGTTAGAACGTCTTCACAATGTACCTTTACAAAGGTATGGTAAAAATTAGGAAAATTGTCTGAAAAACTTCAGGGATGACTACATTCATTGGTTTTGTGTAGTTTTCTTGAGGCTATATAAATTAACTACCACTGAGTAGAGTAGCTTTCTTATTGTTTATGTAATTGCATGCAGACAGATGACAGTAAAAAAAAAAAAAAATAATAATCCAAAATACAAAATTTAGGTTGGCACCATGGCTAATAAGTCATAATTTCTTATTTTGTACAAAAATACCACCACTCCTGGTTTTAGATAGTTTTCTAGTTGAAATATATAATGCTTTTTAACATTAATGTGTGCAAAGGCAGAACTGCTTTACATCGGAATGCTTTAACACACACTAACTGCAAGTACCTAAAAGTACATTTGTGTACCTATGAGATTCAGGGGAAAGGAAAATTGGTTGGACAGAAAAAATTCATATTTACAAATTTTTTACCACTCTATCTAGTAACTCAGAGAACTGCATGCTCTGTGCTGAACAAGGAAACCTTGAAAAAGAATCAAATGTGGTGAACAAGTAGGTTAATCAGTGTCAGGGAACCACTGTTAGTAAAATTCATCAAGTGTAATTACTGACAATAATGAAGTAGATGATGTTGCAACTGACCTTACTGATCGTGAAGTCCAGTAGCATAGTATAAGACAGGTTTCAAGTTCAAGTCTCATGTATTTCAAGTAGGCTGCAGTCAAAGTGTGAAAGCATTTTTAATGTGAACATGAAAGAATAGTAGGCATGAATAAATGGGATAACAGGTTTGTGGTTAAGTTGCTAAGTATAAAAGTGTTAGGGATGTAGTGGCTTTTTCCTTTAAACATAAGATGTAAATGGATTATATGTAGTTATACAACAGTCTACATACAAAGGGAGCCCAGATACCCCTAGCTGAGATAATTCCATAGGAAGTTTTCTGAAGTGTTCCTTGTTTTCTCATACATACAAATCTAATATTTTCTGCTTCCACCTCAGCTGTATGTGGGGAAAATATTCTTGCTCATAGTCTGCTAAGTGCAGTGCCACTTAAATTTAATGTCTTCAAGTGAGTGAGAGGAGCAAAACCTCAGCTCTGCTATGTTGAACAGACTGAGATGAATGTCTTGAAGCATCGTGCTGCATCATTTGTGTGCAGGAAGGAGCAGATGTAGTGTCCCTGGCATTTTGAACATAGAGAACAGGATTGGGTTAGCATATCTATGTCCATATCATTTCTATAATGAGGTGCATTCAGTGCCTCAGTGGAGCTAAATGGGGAAGTAAAGCCTTAGTGGCACTGCTTTTTGTTTCATTGCATGATTGTTAACAAGTTATTGTCAAATTCTCTGTTAAGTACAGATTAAATTTACTGGCAGGAAGAGTTGTTTTCTCAGTGGGACAAAAAATGGTCTCTTACTTTGTTTATCAAATCCAAATAGGCAATGTGCAACTACTCATGGGCACATAGGAGAGGTTGTAAATCATTGTGATACAGTGGACTGTTGCTCTTCAGAGCCTTTAGAGCCTTAGTGGTTTTTTGTTTGTTTTTTTTTTTGTTTTTTTTTTTGAGTCCAGCACTTCAGAATGTTTTTGTTCAGTTATTTTGGCAGTCTAAGCTCCCCTGTGACTTGGTGACTGCACAATTCCTTGGTAGGAGGTTTTGCCATTTAAAAACTGTTTCATTTTAGTTTAGCCATACAAAAGATGAATTGTTTCAGTTGATAATGGGTATGCACTAGAGCAAAATGTTTATATATATATATATTTTTTTTTTAGGGAAAAGAATTCAAAGCTTCTTAAAAAGAAAAGAGTCTTCAAATTAGAATTTGGAGCCTGAGGGTCCAGTTAAGTCTACATATATATGACTATATTTTCTTCTGAGTTTGTTTTTAGGATAGAGTCACTAATAGGTTAAAGCTGTTAACGTTATGATATATACTAGTGATTTAGAAATTCTCATTCTCAGTTGTATTTCTCTATAATATTGTTAATAGAAAATTGTAGGCAGAGGATGAAGTGGAGATAAACTTCAGTATTCTAATGGAACTATTCCATACGGTTGATGCTCAAGTCCTGTCTTGGAATCTCTGTAGGTAGCACAGGAATTGGTGGAAAAAGACATTTTTCTGAGGCATTATAATGAAATAGTAATGGTATTCTCTTCTAGGTTATCAAAAAGTAGCTAAGTTAATGAAGCTAACAATGTATAGAGAGATCCAGGGGAGCTTATCCCTGGAAGATGACATCATAATGCAGAAAACACATCAGGATGGTGGGGTGGGTAGTTTGTATTTTTTTCCTCTGTATTAGCTACCAAAGAGGCTGTGTCCAAATATGATCAAGACTGTTGTTGTTGTGGAGGGAAATAACAAGAAGAGAGATGGACAGTGAAAGGGGCCACTGCCAAAAGCTACCTCAGTCATCTGTAAAACACTGTGGATATGTCAAAGGAAACTGTGCTATTTCATCTAAAAATGTTTCTTCGTCGCTTTGAAAGAACTGAATGGGAGCACCGAAAAATAAGCAGCAACACAACAGCTACCTAGTCACAAGATTCATTATGCATCAGTTATCCTTTACGCAAATGCTTTATAGTAGAGGGTATGTCATAGTGCTTTAGTATGCCAATTATGTACTTCAGTAGCTTCTTTTCTACTTGACATGGCTTGAAACAACTCTAAGTTGCACTTATTGTGTGTAATCTGCTTTGTAACTATGATTGCTTTTCGAATCATGCTGTCCCAAGCCTCTTAATTATTTAATACATATGTTTTTATATTGTGTATAATTTTTTTTAATAGTTTTTAATCTTTGTCACAGTTGTTATGGTAACGTAATTCTGGTTAAGTCTCAGTGGGGAAAAAAATATTTATTGAATTACTTTTTTAGAGATTTCAGTTTTCCTTTTATTAACTTACCTTTGAAAGAGTTTTTCAAAATCTGGATTCTAGATTCCAGTTTGAATGATGTCCTGCAATGTAAGTATGTGGTGTTGTCTTTTTTTATGAAGTATCCTAATTGTCTGTAAATACCTAATAATAGTGTCATATTTTGTGTGGCTAATAGCTATTATCTTATGGGCTACTACAGGAAAATACAATGAATTTTTAGGGTAGATGATGATTAAGTGAAGTGCTGTCTGTAGTCTCATGCCTGTTGAAATATATTGGGCTTGTTTCTGTGTTATAGTGCTTTTGTTATTAACAGTTCTCCTGTTGTTTGCTTGATTTTTGATGGTCATATGTTATTTGTATCTCTATTTACATAGAAGTTTCTGTAATAGTAGGCTACTGTATCTGTCTTTTGAATTATACTTCATCCAAATAGATACTGTATTTATTTTCTGTACATTTTTGTTAGTATACATGTCTTCTAAGTGAAGCAGGGAAATGAAGGGGGAAAAAAAAACAAAATTTTCTTTTTTAATTTGTTCTAGTAAACTAGTTAAACACATTTTTAGATTCTTCATTGAAATAGGAATACTTGCTTAATTCACAAATGGAGTTATATCTCCCTCTTTTGGAAAGTCTGAGCATGGCTTAACTTTGGAGTTAGGCTTTTCCTTCTTTCATTTATTATTGATTTTATTTATTTTAATTTTTCACACTGAGAGGGATGAAGGCAAAAATTCTGAATATTCCTGATAAGTTTAGAGTATGGTGTGATTTACATATTTTCAGACAAATAATCTGCACAGAAAATCCCCCCCCCCCCCCCCCCCAATGTCTTCTGAATCACAGGTACTACTACTTCACGGAATTATTGTTAAAACATAAAACCACCTGAGAAGTATTCAAGTGTATCCAATAACTAGACTGCATTTTTTTCAATATCTGAAACAAAGGCTTGACCACTTAGCACATCTGTTTTTCTAAAGCAGGCAGCTTTGTCTTAAATAATTTTGATTTGACAGTAAGTTGAAAAGGGTAAACCTGAAGCAATGTGACTAGAGTGTTCCATTACTTTTCCTTTCCATTTTAGCTGACTTGCAATTTATGAAGAACAACCTGACAGACGAAAAGTACTTTTATGTGTTTTCTGAAACTTCTTTTTAGAGTTTATACTGAATTAGCTTTTTAATGAATAGCATAGAATCCCTAGAGTTGGAAGGGACCTCTGAAGGCCCTTTAGTCCAACTCCACCACAACGAACAGGGACATCTGCAAATAGATCATGTTGCCCCGGGCCTTGCTTGAAAATTGCCAGGGACAGGTTGCCCACATAACTGGGCAACCTGTCTCTGCTGAAGAGTCTGTGCCCTTCTTTCCTGTAGCTCCCCTTTAGATTTTGAAATGCCACTATTAGATCACTTCACAGCCTTCTCCAGGCTGAAGAGTATCAGCTCTTTCAGCTTGTCTTCACAGGAGAGGTTTCATTCCATGGATCATTTTTGTGGCCCTCCTCTAGACACACTCTGTCTATGTCCCTCTTATACTGAGGATTCCACTGCTGGATGCAGTACTCCAGGTGAGGCCTCAAGAGCACAGAATAGAGGGGCAGGATCACCTCCCTTGATCTTCTGGTCATGCTTCTTTTGATGCAGCCCAGAATACAGTTGCTCTTGGGTTGTAAGGGCACACTGCTGTCTTGTGTCCAGTTTGTCATTCACCAGTGCCCTCAGGTCTTTTTTGACAGGACTGCTCTCAATTGTTTTATCCCCCAGTTTGAAATGGTGATGGGAATTGCCTTGACTCAGGTACAGTACTTTGCACTTGGATTTGTTGAACTTCATGAGGTTTACCTGGACCCATTACTCAAGCCTGTCTAGGTCCCTTTGGATGTCATCCCTCTGGTGTGGCAACTGCACCCCACAGCTTAGTGTTATCAGCGAAATCGCTGAGGATGCACTCGACCCCACTGTTGATGTCATTGATGAAGATATTAAGAGTATTGGCCCCAGCACTGGCCCCTGGGGGATACCACTTGTCACCAATAGCAATTTTAAACATTGAGCCATTGACCTTTGCTCTCTGGACTTGATCCTGCAGCCAGTTCTTCATCCATCCAACAGTCCACCCATCATTATCTTTCTAATTTGGAGAGAAGGTTGTTGTGGGGTACTGTGTCAAAGGCTCTACTGAAGTCCAGATAGATGACATTAGTGGCTCTTCCCTTGTCCTCTGATGCAGTGATACCGTCATAGAAGGCTACTAGGCTAGGTTGATCATTCAGGATTTGCCCTTGGTGAAGCCATGCTGGTTCTCCCATCTCTCTTCCCTGCTTTCTGTGTGCCTTAGCATAGTTTTCAGGATGATCTATTTCATTATCTTCCCTGGCATAGAGGTAAGACAATCAGGTTTAGCAGTTCCCAGGGTCATCTTTTTACCCTTTTTAAAAATGAGGATGACATTACTTTTTTTCCAGTTACCAGGGACTTCATCCAATTGCCATTATGGGGACCTAGGGCTCATAACTTAACATGAGTCAGCACTGTGCTCTTGCAGCTCGGAAAGCAAGTAAATCCTGGGTATTCCTGGGCTCCAGCAGAAGAGAGGTGGTGGGCAGCAGGGGCAGGAATGTGATTGTCCCTCTCTACTGTGGTCTTGTGAGGCCCCATCTGGAGTACAGTGTCCAGGTCTAGAGCCCCAGTACAAGAAAGGCAGAGAGCTGTTGGAGAGAGTCGAGAGGAGGGCCACAAAAATGATCAGGGGGCTGGACTGGAGCACCTCCCCCATGAAGACAGGCTGAGGGAGCTGGGCTTGTTCAGCCTGGAGAAAAGGAGGCTGCAGGGTGACCTCATTGCAGCCTTTCAGTACCTAAATGGAGCCTACAAGCAGGAGGGGAATCAACTCTTTGAAAGGGTAGATAACAGCAGGACCAGGGGAAATGGTTTTAAGTTGAGGGAGGGGAGATTTAGGTTGGATGTCAGGGGGAAGTTCTTTACAGAGAGAGTGGTGAGGTGCTGGGACAGGCTGCCAGAGAGGTTGTGGATGCCCCATTCCTAGAGGTGTTCCAGGCCAGATTGGATGAGGCCCTGGGCAGCCTGATCTAGCATTAAATGTGGAGGTTGGTGGCCCTGCATGTGTCAGGGGGGTTGGAGATTCATGATCCTTGAGATCCCTTCCAACCCTGGACATTCTGTGATAACTATTTAAATGCCATCAGGAGGGATGTGGCAACCACGTCAGCCAAGTCCATTAGGCCTCTGGGATGCATCTTACTGGAATTCATAGACTTGTGTATCTTCAAGTTCCTTAGGTGATTGGATCTTCACTTACAATGGGAGGGATGTTGTTTCCCCAATCCCCTCCTGCCAAACCAAATGTTTGATGGCTGTGTGGTGAGCTGTTATCAGGGAAGGCTGAAGCAAAAAAGTACCTTAACCTTTTCTGCTGTTACCAGCCTGCCTGTGTCATTCTCCCTAACCCACTGCCTTTGTGCCCATCCTGGACTTTGTGAGGCAGGGATGTACAGGAGCAGAAACAGTGCAGCGGTAGTGAAGTAATGTCTGCTTGTTCATTCTTTGTGTTCTACTGCAAAGGCTGCTAAGGCGTTGCTTTCTTTGTCTGGATTCTTTGAAATTTAACAGGTTGGATTCCAGGATAAAGCTCTTAACAGTGTTATGTCCTTGTTTGCTTATTTATTTATTTATTTTCTCCAGCCATTTGAATTTTCTCTGTATTTTCTTTTAAAGGTAACTGTGGGAGACAAGAAACCCTGCATTCTGGTCCTGTATTTCTCAGCAGTTTGCATTTCCTTACCAAAAGCATTCCTGACTCCAGAATAGGGAGAAAAGCCAATCTTAGAATAGTTTGAGCTCATGAACATGAAAATGTTGGGCATGCAACATCTGCCAGCTGTAAAGCCACCTCAGTTTGTTCTGAGAGGTTTAGTTAAAAACACCTGGCTGAACTGGAAGCAGCAGACTGAGTTTTTGGGGGATTTTTTTCCTTTGTTTTTTTTTTTTGCCTATTTTTTGGATATCTGATACCGTATTTCCTGAATAGGAAAATTACTTTTGGATCAGATGCAGGGTAGAACTGCATGGTATGACCAGTAGAAATAATGGTAATATTTGCTCTGCGGTTTCCTGTGTGTGTGTGCGCACGCACAGAATGCAGTGTTAGTGGTCACTTAGTCTTGTATATATGCTCAGTTTGAATTAACCACTACCAAAAGAAGATAACTTTAACCATATGTTCTATTGAGTATTGAGGACCGGATATGTTTTGTGGAATAAAAGTCAAAGGTGTCCAGGGAAAAGCTATTTTCAACTAGTTATAAAACTTCACTTCTCTATTTATATGGTAACTTGAGGTAGCTGAGGACAGAAGGATGATTAATTTAAGAGAAAGGAAAATGATGTCATAGCAGGATTGCATCAATGACTTGAATATATAAATAGTCATTGAAACCAAACTGCATTTATGAAATAAAATGTAAAGCTAGGTTTTCTTACAGTGTTAGAAAGTTTCAGGTACAAACTTTTAGAGGGAGTAACTTGAGTTGGTTCAGATTCTTTTCTATTCTTGTAAACCTGCGCTTTCTCTTTTCCCTTTTTTTTTAATTGAAATAGAAATTAAAACCCTTCTTGTTTTACAGTGTTTATTTTATTAGAAAAAGTCTTGGTGTACAGAGTGTTTTTTCCTTTCCACACAACCAAGGAGGGGAAATACCTTGATGGTTAATTTCTAATCATAGAGTAGGGAAAAAAATATTGTAATATTTCAGCATCTAACGTATTTAAACTTTCTGGAAAGTCTTTCAGACCTAATCCTGACATAATTCTAACTTTTCAGTCCCTTTTTTTCAGATCACGTGTATGTAACTGAGTTGATATGGTATTTGTGCCTGTTTTTGTCTTTTAATTTTTTAAAAAAAACCATATTATCTTTTCTCAGAAATGAAACAAAAAACAACAACAAAAACTAATGAAAAAATGTTACAATGTATGGAAGTAATAGCTTATTACCCTTGTAAATAACAAATCACTGACAATTCCATATTTGTATTAAAGGTAATCCACACTCTCATTGTGTTAGCTATTGTTAGTTTGGTCATTCCAATTTCATTTTATTAAAAGCTGCATATACCAATAATCTTTCCAAGGGCTTTCAAGCCATTAAAGTAATGAAATAATAATACAGTGTTTCAGAGCAGTTTATTGGTTTGCATGATATTTTCATTATCTCCTCCTCTTTTCTGTGTCTCCTCATCTCTAGTATATATGGCAAGGCATGGTGTACCAAATTTACTGAAATGCAAAATATCACTCAATTCTTTAACATCTGCAGGATTGTTTTTTTCAAAGAAAACATTCTCAGATTTTTAATTTGAAAATTATAAATCACGATGTCTCAATGACGATTCCTTGTTTTCAACTTGTAGTGCTTTACTCTGCATCACTGTTAGTGAAAACAGGTAGATGACTTAAGTCACGTTGTAACTGAACATAACACTTGCATGTTGAATTTTGCATGCTTTCGGGTCAGGAGTTTGAGGAGCATGGAGGCTAAAAATGGGAAAGAAATTGTGTATGATCTTTTGTGTAACTGTCAGTTGAGTGATTCTGTCATCCTGTTCTGAAGATCTGAGTTTGTATGTATACATGAAGGTGAGATAGCCAGATAAAGCCAACATGAAAATAAGGATATAAGAGTAATACAAAAAGAAAGAAATTAAATTCATAAACACGTATGAATTTTAAACAGTGTTTTGTTGCACAGTTCAATCTGTCAAAAAAAATAGCACTATGACAAAAAGTTCTATTTTGTATGTAGCTTTATACTTTGTTTAAACAATTCTTATTTGTCACTTAACAAGTATTAGACTTGAAAACATTTCAGACTGTTCATTGTCATAAATAATTTAAGAAAGGACTGTACGGTATAAAGGTCATAAAAAGCCCAAATTTTTCACTAACTCAGAGTAGATGGAAAGCTGACTGAATCTAAGAACCTACTTTAAATTCAAATGCTAGAGACTTCTACAAGTGACTGGCAGATGTCTTGTAGGCCATATGGAAGGACAGAAAGAATAGTGGGGTATTTGAGAGGCTCTGAAATGTTTAACGTATGTGTAAATTGAGGCCACTGAATCTCACTTGTCCTACCTTGGAAGCACTATTAAATTAAATGGAACTATTTCAGCTTCTGAGTTACTCTAGAGTGTTATTGCCTTTTCTGTAAGGCTAGGCTGCCCTCAGAGTGTTTTTTTGCTAAGTGTAATAGACTACTTTTGAGAATGTACTTAGTTTTATCCTACAGCTTACTCTCAATTTCATAAATCTTCTCTACTCTAGTGGGACAGGCACCTTGTCATTTTGATACTAACATTATTCTGAGATTTAGTTCCTGCTTTTTCTTATGTTAGTTCAGCATTATTAAAATAATGCATCTTTGCTCACCAATTTTAACATACCTTCAAGGTCAGAAATTTCTTTATGTACGTTTGTTCTTATTACAGCTGTACATTCCTTTTTTTTTGGTGATTTTACTTAGATGTGGAATTTCTTACTTCAAAATTAATCACTTTAGCAGCATTGATGCCTCAGGTTACGAGGGTATCTCTTCACTACCTTGGGTGTACTCATCTGTGAAATCTACTTCACTAGTCACAGGGTCTTGGGTGCTAAACTTCAAGTGTACTGAAAGTTTCAAACAGAAATGTTTAAATGTCTCTATAATGGAAAATGTGAATAAAACACACATTTTAAAACTTTAAATATGAGAGGTGAGCAGCTTAGCAGAAGCTCTTTGCTTCTTTATTGTTCTACAGTTACACATATGATTTATATATCTGTGCCCATACATTTGTTGAACAACATAAATGTCAGTTTTTAAAGAATGCTTTCATTCTGTCTTTCTGACATTTGCATATTTGTCTGAGAGCATTTATTTAATGTGTACTTATACTGATATTTCACTTTGAATATTGTGTGCTTCTGGCTTCTGTGGTTGCCAGAGTTTATACTTCTTGTGTGAATGTAATTATTGATGGAGGGAAAAAAAAACAACAATGGATGAGGTATATCTAGTGTCATTGTAGGCAAATTCTGTATGATTCATTTTGAATTTCTGGAAGTTTGTACTGTAAATTATCAGTGGATAAGCAACTCAAAAAGTTTGGTTAAGTAGATAAAAGACTTTTGTATAACATTTTAAATAGGAAATGCACACTAGATTAACTATTGTGAGATAAATCCTCCCACACAAAAAAAGGAAGTGTCAAATTGCCTGTGAATTATGCAGTTTGCTGGTAGTATGTAGGTTGCTCTGAAAGTAATGCCTGTCACGACTACTAAAATGCACCACCCACTGCCTCAGTGTGTTCACATCTGCTGTTTGGTTTCCATAAACATACAAAAAGTATCAATGAATGTCAGTGTATGCAATTTTTTCCACATGGAAGAATTCAGCGACACACCTTTGCTTCATAAGCTCATCTGAGTCAGATGCCATTCTGTCAGACTGCCTCTCTGCTGCCATCTGTCACATGGTAACAAAATGTAATGGAATGTTGATGGGAAGTTCAGTCCCTACTTCCATACTGTCAACATCTGCCTCTGATGTTGTGGGCCAACATAATAAAATGGGAGACATTACTTTTAGAGCAGCTCTCATGAAATAATACTCTTTTGGTAATGAAGGTAATCTTCAATCTTAATGTAGGTGGTGGCAAGTACTTTATCTGCTTGTTTGTTTACTTGTTTACTTTGTTTTTCTGCCTAAGTATGGACAGTATGTATGTAACTCTTCTGATGCATAGATTTTTTTCTTAACCTAGATTCAGCCATTTCTTAACAGATTAAACATAAAATGGAAGTGGATGTATTGTTTTGCATGAAAAACACAAGTTCCCTTTTTCCCCTCATACTTGACCTTTTGGAGGTTTTTCTGTAGTGACCAATGATAAATCTCTTTTCTGACCATTTTAACATAGTTAATATCTGAAAAGGAATTTAAATCCTAAGAACCAAAGAAAGAGGTTCATAACTGTACTGTCTTCTCCAGTCTGAATGACCCCAGCTCCCTCAGTTCCCATTCAGAAAAGAGGTGTTTCAGACCTCTTATTGTTTTCTTGACTCATCTGCACTTGCTCAAACAGGTCCATGTTCTTAAAAACCAGCAAAACAATGCTGTATGTTCTTGAAAGTCATCAATAATTGGAGAAATGGTAATAAAATTAAAAATATTGAATGTTTTTATCTACAGTTTTCTTTTAAACTTAAGGGTGAAACATGCTTGTTGTCATTACTAGCTAGACTATTGCCAGTTTGCTTGGTCCATGTGACAAATGCATACCATGTTATAGTATTACACATTTTGGTGCTTTATTAATGGGATTAGAGGGTTTATACCAAATAGTATAATGTCCTTTCATATATACATTAAGCAAAGAATGGGAATGTCCCTCTTAAAAATGAAGTAGGTAAATCCCAAGACCATTTTGAATCAGCCTGTTTAATGAACACCATAATTTTATACATTTTTCTGTAGAGAACATTGGTTAGGTAATTAGGAAATGTAAACTCAGCTATAAAATGTTGATGGACTAAGCTGTAACTAGCTTAGGTTATGCACAGTAACTTTTAAATATTATTTTTAAATGAGTAAAAAATCAAATTTAGAGCAGAAACAAAGTATCTGCTAAGTAGACTCATAGGTATGTTGTATAATGACTATATTCAGTATTCTTCATGCATATTTAACCTACTACAGTATGTGCAGCCTGTACACGGTGGCTACATCTCATTTATGAGCACTGCAGAGAATGAGTCATGGGTAATACTGTGGGCAAGTAGAGCATGGGTTGTTTATGCATTTCTTAGTTTTACATGTATGTTTTATAAAAGAAGTAATTATAATAAAACTTTCATTTTAATTAGTTGTTTCAAGAAATGCCTAGATAAGTAAGGAAACAAAAATTATTGGACCATTTTTCTTGAAGGTTTCTGTCGGTCTTGGGCTGAATTTTTATTTGTGTTGGGGCACCATTCAAGATTTTTCAGTGTTTTGTCACCCCTCAGCTAAACATAATGGTATAGGAGTTCTACATTCAGATAACATTTTAAAAATGAAATCTTTCTATTTGTTATTTATGAATCTGTTTTCCTCAGTACTATCATGTAGAGGAATAATAGGATGAATTATAGAACCTAGTAGTTACAGAAAAGTTTCATAAATGGCGTTCATGTAAATTTGAGGAAAGGGTTAAGTAAACTTAGGAAACAATAACTGAAAATGCTAGATTCCTAACTTGGAATAGCTCTAAATAAACTTTTTTTTTTTTTTTTGTGAACTAGAGAAGCAAATTCAACTTTACTAGTGTAATGATTTATTTCTTGAGTTAACTGTGCTCATGACATTAAAACACAACAGCAACACATGGGGGGCATTAAGGTTTCTACTAGTGGTAATCATGGTGAGGTTGAGGTTTGACTAGATTCAGCCATGGCTGTATCTGAAATTGTTCCCTGTTTTAAGAAGACTTAGACTGTGAAGAAAGCACCAGATGTATTTTCTAACTACTTGTCTAATTGAAGTGCTTATTCCCGCTCTTTAGAGGTTTTCTGATATTTGTAGAGTTAAATTGTACCACTTCTGTTGTTGAAAAAAGTTATTTTCTTTAGAATATTTGAGTTTTCTTATATTTGTATAGTCAAACTGTAAGCTGAGTTGTCTTATATTTAAAGGACAATTTAAGTATTTTGTATTTAAAGACAACAAATTTAGGTATTGTTAAGGATAAAGAGCAAAGAAAGTCAGTTCTTTAATAAATTTAAGTGTGTAAACCCAGCATTTGCAGAAGATAGTATATTAGCGCAACCTGTTTATGAATGTTCAGTATTCATTATAGAGAATTGATCTTCTGCTTATCAGTAATTTTATTTACTGCAGTTTGACTTCTGGCTATTAATACTCATAGGGATTTTCATTGCTCCTACAGAAGTTTGTAAGTTCTTGAAGTCTACCAAACTTGATTGGATAGATACAGTTCTCATCAGTTCTTCAAAAGTCATTTTGTATAAATTCAGAGATGAGGAAAAAGTATGGTCAGTTTGATGTGAGTGACTGTGGAAGAAGGAAAATTCTGTAATTTTGGATGTCCAGAATGGAGATCAATTAAATTATCTTATGTGCAGCATAACTGGGAAATGTGACTTAAAAATGGAGAAATAGCTGCGTGATCATATTTAAATGTTTCCTATCTCTTTTTTTCTTGAGAGTTTTTCATTGCTTAATGAATAAAATTAGAGTACGCATGACTGTTTTTTGATATTTCATAGTAAACTTTTTTCTCTCCTTGTTCACCTTCAGAGGATCATTTTTAGATCAAGTCTGACCTACATCTAATTGATTGATGTTTTATATTTAGTTGAATTACCTTATAAAAATGTGCCCACTTCTCATAGTCTTATACAGCATAAATTGCACTGGTGTGTTAGAGAGAAAAAAGGAATGTTGAGATGGTTAGCTATAGTTATTATATACAGTAATTATGTTATTTCTAATAAATTGGAACAAACTTAATAAAATAAGCAATAACATCATCAGAAGTGTGCTATCAGAAGGAGGAGGTAATTTTTAGAAGTAATATGCAAATTACATCAGTGCTATTGGTTAGGAGGATCTTTATTGTTGATACAATTTGCAAAAATACTTTTTAGCACACTTTCTAGCACAGCACTTTGGCAGAAGGAATTTTTCATGCAGCTGTACAGAGTATGCAATAACTTATTCTCAGCAGAGCCTGTCTTCAATAGTCGGTGAAGCTAAGGTGCAATAGTCTTTCGTATTATACACTGAAAGACGTTTCCTTCCTTTGTTCAACCAACTTCCATTAAACTGCCACGTATACTTATTTTCATCTTTTTTATCATGTGGTTGGATTGAGGATACAGATAATCTATCAAAATAATTAAAAAAAAAAACCAAAAATTTTTTACAGGCAAGAAGGTAATTGTTGATAATTGTCTTCAACCCAACTTCTTGTTAGGGAATGACTGCAATTTTTTTTTTTTTTTTCAATTAAAGATGGGAAAGCTCAGCTTTTACCCTTCATTACTATGTTTACAGCTTTCTTTTACAAACCACCAAAACCAACACAAAAAATAAAAATACAGCCAGTTTCTTAACAAATGCAGAATAAAGTTTAGGTGAAAAGCTTCAGTGACTTGTGTCTTTCTGGGTTCCAAATGCACAATTCTTATCTGTCATTGCTTGAATAGCAACCAAAACAACAAACAAAACTAGACTGACACTGAGGAAATGAATGAGAGGGATGAAGCAAACATTTTCAGGATCTTTGTATGGAAAAACCTAACAACAACTGATTTTTTGTTAACTGCTTTAATAGCAGCTAGACAGAGCCCTTGATGCTGTCCGTTATTTTAAATTTGCTTTTTTTGTGTAAAACGATAAGCAGAACAGATTTCTTTTGTTTGATCACACATTCTGGCAAAGTTTTATGAGATTTTTTGAGTAATTAAAAAGTCAATTTTTTCAGCTCTGTGTAAAATAGGTGGCGGCAAGTAAGAAAGGTAAAATAAGTTAAATGCTTACCTTTATTTTAGCATTAGATTGGTGAAAACAGCTGAAGGAATCAAAGCAACAGAGGAAATCCAGCCATCTTAATTTTCATCTTTACCGTCGTCTTGGCTTAGAAGTTTTCCTGTGCCTTTTGTGTAAATCCATGTTTCTGATCTATACAGCTATTGTCTATGCAGCCATGATTGGTGAAGCATAGAAAAGAAGAGAAATTAAGATATTAAAATTGGCATTGTAAACAAATCACGGTTCTCATCTTGGTGACATTATACTACATGCCTATTTATATTATTAGAATGTGATGGTGAAACAGCGATGATAAGTAAGGGAACCAGATTACTAGCAGTAATCTGTTCAGAAAGGCTTGTTTTCCCATTACTTAATGAAGTTTACATGCATATTTTCACCTTTTAACTCTTACTTGTTAACCTCATTTGTGTGTCTGACTTGCCTGATTTGCTGTCACTTTACAAATTTTGCCTATGAAAAGGGCCATTTTTCCTAACTAGTGTTGCATATTTGTTTATTCTTTAAACTTCTGTGTGCCATACTGTTTCCTTCTCTTCTATGGTTTACAGTGAATGTTTTATGAATTTTATGTGACTGCACTGGTATGTTATGATTGTTGTATGTTATGATTGTTTTATAGGTGGTGATTCGTGCTCAAAATGGTGAACTCCTCTACCGTATTTCACCATGGGCAAGATACGTAGTCCGTTATGAAGGCAAAGTGAATTACGATTGGGTACACTGGGATCCACCACAGTCATATATAGTAAGGCTTAAATGTTGTTTTTGAGAGGTGTATAAAAACATGCATCACATTATATCTGTAGCCCTATTTTGAAAATTTAGAATTGTTACATGAAAAGAGAGTAACCTACTAGCTGGAATAACCACCTGAGAAACGACTTCTATTCGACACTTTGG
This sequence comes from Perdix hodgsoniae, assembly GCA_035772895.1. Taxonomy (NCBI): domain Eukaryota; kingdom Metazoa; phylum Chordata; class Aves; order Galliformes; family Phasianidae; genus Perdix; species Perdix hodgsoniae. The sequence goes on from JAPSGF010000071.1 coordinate 2,766,008, forward strand.
CAGAAACAACTGACTTTAATGGCGGATGTTTCTGAACTACTTCAGCATCTCCCATGGAGTATATAAACAGTGGTTATCTCTTAAAATGATATATTTTTCCTTGACTTTCCACATTATGGGTAAGTTTGGTAATTCTTCCAGGGTTAGGTAGTTACGGTCCTACTTTGCTCTTGAGGAGGGAATTAGGTTTAGAATTAGCTACATGTATGAAGTTCAATGCCAGTAATAAGTTAACAGTGTATGAAGTCAGAAAAAGTCCTCAAAATTAAGGTGCTTGTGCTCCAATATAATTCCAGGTTTTTTTCATATTGGGAAAATCTATTTATGTATTTTATAGCCCATTACTTTTCATGCAGTGCTGTAAGTTACAGAGTAGATTCTCATATATAAATACTCTAGGAAAGTGTTCAGAACTTCTGACTGGCATATTGTTATACTTCAGTATTGTTTTCTGTTTTTTGTTGTTGTGGTTTGTTTGTTTTAATTAAAATAATATGCAGGACTTTTTGTATGAGTAGTATTGCAAGTTCTGTTTTGAGTTACATTTTAGCACCCACCTCAAATTATGAAGTATGTGCTTGACAGAGAAAGAATAATTTTCGTGTGGAATCTCTTTGAAAATTACACGAGCTACAGTAACTTTAGAATTTATACGTACAATCCCTATGAATTGATAGATATACTCTATTTTTTCATGCTCAGTAAATCCTAATTTTTGTACAAGAAGAAATAATTGAGTGACAAAATCAATGAATAAGCAAAGCAGGATAGCCTCTTCCCTCGCCCAGCTGTCAGTGCTGGGTACAACTGGCCCTTTGGGCTACCAGGGCATACTGCTGACTCAGATACAACTAACTGTGAGCCATAATATGCAGATCTCTCTTGTCAGGACTGCTCTCCAGCCTCTGTTCCCCAGTCTGCATGCAGATTCAGTGTTTCCCTGTCCCAAGTGAGGAATCTGTCACTATCTTAATGCAAAGCCTCCCTGCCCTCGAGGGACTCCATAGCTCGTCCAAGCCCAATGCCATCCTAAAACTCAATTAGTATACCATTGTGCATTGTATTTAAGTCTTACGAAACCACTGAAGAACACTGGCTGAAATAAAGAGCCCTTTAGAATCCCACCAGTGACTGACTGCCAGCCTGATAGAACCCCATTTACTATAACCCTTTGAGCTCAACCCATGGACTGGTTGTCCATATATTACATTATCTTTTTGTTAAGCTGTATTCTGAATGTTTTGTCCAGAAGGTTACTATGAGAAATGGCATTGAAAGCTTTGCTCAAATCAAAAAGGATTACTTCCAACAACTGGAAAAAGATCAGTTTTTATGGCCCAGAGGCCATAAATAGGAGACAAGAATATACAGGTTGCAGATTAGTCTTTACTGAGTTATGTCAGATAAATGGAATTGACTCTTTATGAGTAAGAGAGATACTTCTGCTTGGTCTTTGCAAATATGTCTGCATGTATTTTAATTGGTTGTTCTAACTTTGACTTCACTTAAGTACTGAACTGATAAGTAGGAAATAAAGTCTTGCAACATTTCCTTTTTTATTTATTTTAAATTGGGAGAAATTACAAGAGAAAAATCCTTGGAGGAAAGGTATATTTTAAGCAGTAGTTTATCTGTTTCTTCATGTAAGAATTTTTTTAAATAAAATCCCAATTATATGTAAACTTCTTGCATTTCATGGTGTATACTGCTGACAGTTTTTATTTTTCTTTGTAGCGCAAGCATCGTTCTCCCAAGAAATTAAAAAACCTGAGAATCTATGAATCTCATGTGGGAATTGCTTCCCCAGAAGGGAAAATAGCTTCTTACAAAAACTTCACATTTAACGTACTGCCTAGAATAAGGGATCTTGGTAAGTAATAACACAGATGCTTGCAGACATGTGCTTGTACTCTTATTAGAATATGTAATTATCAAGTGTCTATGAGGGTTGTTTTTTTTGTATTTTCAGATTAAAAGCACTGCAAAAATAGATTCTTAAGGCAGAGCAAAAAAAAAAGTTAAATTTCTGGAAAAGAAATTTGGACTAAAGTATTATTTTGAACCCTAATCCATTCAACAGATTTTAAAGTAATATGTGATTTCATAAATCTGGACAGTTATTGGAGGGCAATTTGCTTTTGGAATGGCTTGATTTTCATCTGAAAACAGATCTGTTGCATGCTAGTCTTTGGAAAATACTGTGTTCTCAATTGGCTCTGCTAATGTACATCTTGCTGTTTAGAAAGACAAAGAAATATCTGAATAGAAAGGATTGTAGGGTTTTTTTTTGCTGTACAATGTGTGCTAATTGTTTGGGATTTTTTTTATCCCTTAATAGTTGTAACAGTTGTTATGAGGTGTTGGAGTATGGGAATTTTAAACATGAGAAATCCTTTCTTGCAAAGAAATTCCTAGTGTTGTGGAGGGTATATGTGAAGCAGCTCTTGTAGATAAATTAAGAAGCATAGCAAACTAAATTGTTCGCCTCAATTTGTTGAATGATTATTATTATTTTTTAAATTCCTGTGGCACCTTTGCATTGTTTATGCAATGGCCAATGTTCTAACTTGTCAACTTTGGCTCACTGTGATGAAATATGTTTTGTTACACTCAAATGTCACATAGTCTTGCCATACATGATTGATAGCTTTAGATGTTGGCTGCCCTTATCTGTACTTTGTTTTTTATTCATCAGAGTTCCTGAAGGTAGATGCTTTTCTTCTAGGCTTATTTGTTGAGCCAGTGTTTCACAAAGCATGATGGGAGTTGCAGTCTGCAAATCTGAAATACTTAAAAAAAAAAAAAAAAATTAATTTGCAGTGCCCATTAAATACCTGTGCCTCTTTTTCTTGAGCCACAGTGCTTCCTTCGTTCCATGAGGTTAATAGGTTTAATGGAATTATGGCAACTTTCTGCTTTATGTACAAATTCCTTTTTGGGGAGAAGAAATGTTGTGAAAAGACTGATATACTATAAAAGCATTCAAATTTAGCCTGTGTATATAGAATGTGATAGGTGTTTTTTTTTATTTAAATAAGTAAGCTGTGTGGGAATTCTCTCTTTCTCTCTTTTTTTCTTCTTTTTTTTTAAGCTTTATTTTTGAGTGATATTTGATTCAGTTTTGAATCTTTTTGTCTTAACCAAGCTTAAAGATATAAGTATTTAGGAATAAATACTAAGATATAAATAACTTGTAGAAACATGCATGAAAAATAGCAAAGTAGTCTAAATCATACTAATTTGATACTATTCAACTTTTTATTTACAGAAATGCAGTAAATAATTATAGATGCAATGAGCTTGAATTTTGAAACATCAGTTTATCTGACAAACTGCTGAGCTTGTGCCAACTACCTGCTAATAACTGACTCATTTAGGGGTAAAAAATTTGAAAACAAAACCAACAACAAAAGTTTTTGGTTTACATTAAAGAACAAAGAGCTTGGTTAAACTAATAAAGAGAAGCTGTGTAGTTGTAGGTGTCTCAGCAGATTGTATATTAAACTTGAAAGTTACCTTTTGTTGACTGTCCTTATTTACTAGCTAGCTGGGGCACTTGGTAACATTAATGATAGATTGGGTGAGGTGTATAGTAAGTAGTTTCATTACGTATGCACAGTTTCTTTAGATTTCCCTCTTACCTGCGCTGATACATTTTAGGTGATGCAAGAGAGAGTGAGTCACTTATGCTTCTGTGCTGTCTTGGTTCTTTAGTAAACTCAGAACAAAAACACATTACTCCTCTATTTCTTTTGAAAGATTTAGTTTTATATAGATTACTTGATGATTGAACCTTCCATTTTCAAAGGAAGGTCATGCAAGTTTAAGCTATTAGGTAAAATTACCTCTTGAGAGAGAGCAAATCTGTAGTTAGCTCTTAAGTATGCATGAGAGTTAAACTAGCTATAATACGATAAAGATAACACAATTTGGAACTGATAAGTTACAGGAGTTGAATTTTTTGGTTAACCAATCTTGAGGCAAGAATGTATCTTTATTTCTTATATTTCTATAGGCTATAACTGTATTCAGCTGATGGCTGTTATGGAACATGCATATTATGCTAGCTTTGGTTATCAGGTCACAAGCTTCTTTGCAGCATCAAGGTAGGTATAAGTACTTAATCTCTTTTGCTCGTTTACCTTTCTTTCCATCTGCTAAAATCAGTATGTCTTTGATTGCAAGTACAAGTTTAATGGAAGAAGAAAGTATAGGCTTAGGCATTTGCAATAGCTTCTTAAATCTGGTATTGATTTGTCATAGTTATCACCTGTTTTGCAAAACACTTAGCATAAAAACAAAAGTTGTAAGTAACTTTAGCCATCACAGTATATTCCATCTAATTCAGTTTCAGCTGCCTGCATGCATGGGGGTGATGTTTCATAGTTTAAAAATGTTTTTAACTGTTAGTTTGTAATCAAGTTACTACTTCAAAGGCTGGAAAAAAAAAATCTATAAACAAGTGGAATCTAGACGATAAAGAACTAGTGACCATGATGTACTTCTGTTAGTGATGTTAACTATTTTTGGCTTAAGTTGGGTGGGTCCCCTTATAACACATTTATTTTTTATGCCGATAGCCGTTACGGAACTCCAGATGATCTGAAAGAACTGATTGACGTTGCTCATTCAATGGGTATTACTGTTCTGCTGGATGTTGTGCACAGCCACGCGTCAAAAAACTCAGAAGATGGTCTCAACAAATTTGATGGTACAGATTCTTGTTTCTTTCATTCTGGTCCTAGAGGAACTCATCGGATCTGGGACAGCAGGCTTTTTGATTATGCCAAGTAAGTATACAATATATTTTCAAGTATTTTAGTGATAATAATTTCTTAGCAGTTATATTAAAGCTTCAGTACTTGACAAGATAAAAAAAATCATTTGGATTGCTTAATGGCTAAAATATGCTGAGTTAAATTCATCTGCTTTGCTAAATATTTAAAATCTGAGATAACAAATAATAAATAATTGTATTCAGTTTCTGTTACTCTTCTGTGATCTATGACTATGTATGTACGTAATTACAAAGCCTGTGCAGGTATGTAACTTTTTATATGTATGAACATGGATAGGTAGTTACATAAATCTTGTGTATATATTTAAATACACGTGTATGTTAAAATATATAAAATACAGATACCCACCTATATATATGTAGACGCTTAACATAATGTATTTGTAAGTATAATATATGCATTATATTTAAGAAGAAATTATGTTTATATATAAAAGAATAAGAAAAACTGAAGAAAACTTGTGAACTCTGGAAATCTACTATTGAACTATAAGATAGTTAAAATTCAGTAAAAGTTGTGGCCCTGGCTAGCTATATTCCACAACTTTCCAGAGGTAAATCAACAGTTTATACAAAGCAGAGGTCATTTTCAGTAGGCAGTTCGGATGCAGGCCTTCTGTTTTGGAGACTGAAGGATTTCTGTGTGGAACCTGTTCCGAACAGCATGGGCTAAATCTGGAGACCCAGACCCTGTCTGGGCATACTTAGTTTTCTAGTAGAGATTCAGTTTTAATGCCAGGTAATGATTAGCATGTAATATAATTTACTTTGTGTTCTCTGAGATAGTGATTTGTCTTGTGTGCTGAGTATTTATAGTTATTTTACATGGTGAGAGGGCGAGAGAGAAAAGCAACCTGTCTTCTTTCTGTCTCCTCTCGTTTTGCTATGCATATTTTGACACTTGAACCACCTTTATTTCTCCTTTTCTTGTTGTTAGTTCTTCCTCTAAACATCATCATGCATTATTTTTTTTAATCTTGTTATCAGTTACAAACTTCTGGTTTAACCTCTTCAAGGTTTTGCTTGAGTAGTTCCTTCAACAGCTCATCAGTCAGTGACTTAAGAGTTCTAGTCTCTTGTTAATATGTTATTAGGGTTTGTGTGCCTGCAAGTTCAATTTACTGCTTTCATTTGCAACTCTCATTTTTCTTCCTTGCTTGTCCGTAATTGCCATTAACTAGTTATGTTTACAGTGCAAATGTCTGTAAACATTAAATCAGAATTCTGTGTGTTCATGTAGTGCTCCCCCCCCAAAAAAAGGGCGTATATATGTGTACGTATAGGTAGATAGAGAAATCTATGCATATTGTACTCAGGCTGTACTCTTTACTGACAGTTTCATATCTGACGAGGATTATAACTGTTTAAGAATGTCACTCTCGAAGAAGCATTGTTATATAACATAGGTCATTTTTTTGAAGGAAACTCATCATAACTGACAATTTCAATTAAACTGAGTGACGAGTGTAATAAGTGATGTACACACTGTGTTACTTAATGGGATAAACTATTATGAATTTAGTTTCTTTTATCTGAGATAACTTTATGGTGAATTCAGAGGGCCTATTTGAATCGTGCAACAAATGCATTTTAGTAGGTCTCAACATAACCACTTCTTGATTGGGTTGCTTCCTATTAATCTTTGAATCTGATTCAAAGGTTCAGGTAAACTCCATTTCTGGTAATCTTAAAGCTTGAATATAATACCATGATGCTTCACATTTTATTACCTTTTATACTTATGTATAATCAATTGTGTGGTGGCACCAGCCTCTCCAGTGAGAAAATAAGTTGAATTGAATAGTTACAGACCTTTTATTCCAAGCAAGGACAGGTTGTAAAGAAAGTGGTGATGTTATTGAGTGTTTTGGAAGGATTCATAAATGGAAGAAACAGGAAGCTGCTTTCCAATTGACATAGGTTGCATGAGATAGGCAATATTAAGCTCATATTCAGAGCTGAAGAACTGCTTACACAGTTCTTTTTCGTTAATGTTATATGCCTTTATTTCTTAAGGAGGAACATCACTGCATAATTATTCTTTTTCTTATGTGACTGGAATAGATGCTAGACTACATGCTGAAAAGGGAGAAAGTGAAGAGAGGTGAGAGAAGAGATTACAAAACAGTGAAGACCAGAGCAGTTGAATATGTTTTCTATTGAAGAGAAAAAATGTCCTGGATGTCTGATGGTGCCTTTTATGTCATTCCCCATCCCCTGTCCTCTAGTGAATTGCAATAATTAGTTCATTTTTCCTTTTTTAAACTTTTAGAGAAATCCAACCTTCTCCTTTAAGAACAGAATACTGTACAGTGAACTGTGTTTAGTCAGAAACATTTTCTTTAGTCCTAATATCTGAAACATTAAATATTCTATACATACTTGCAAGTCAAATCTTAATGCTTAAAAGTTATAACAATCATGTTTCTTCTAGGTTGCTCAAAAATTGTTAACGATATGTATTATCTCTTTTATGTGTATAAAGATTGCAAACAAAATTGGGAGTGTTGGAACTGAAAATATTATTTTTTCCATCTATATTTCATTGACATGCATGCAGATTTCCATACCAGTAAAGCAGCTACCCTCTAATAAAGGGGAGTACAAAAATCTGTGGGATAGACTCAGATTATTTGCAGTTGTTCAAAGTTCGCTGAAAATAAATGATACCAAGCGCAACGTATTGAATAGCATACAGAATATTGTCTTTATTTTTCTGTAGTGGGAAATGTTAAATCTACATGTACTTAAACATCAGATACAGAAGATGCTCAATTTATTTTGGAATTGAGAGAAACTAAATCACTGCCATGAAAGAGATGGAAAAAACAATGTCTTTATCAGTTTAGTCTGTCTACATTTTCTTTGAATGCCAAAGCATAAGGAAATTGTCTTGTAACATTTGGAACATTATTTAGTTCTCTAGGAAGGTGACTGTTGAGTGCTTACCACAGCAGAAGGAAGCAAAAATCTATATCCATGAAAACTATATTCATTGTGTATGTAAAATATTTTTAGTTACATTCATGTAAGTAGTGAGAAGGTCCGATAAAGGTGGTATTAAAACTTGTGCTTCATCTCTAGCACAGTGATATAATTTAAGCTGATAAAAGCAGGTTTAGTATTGCAGAGTACACAGCAATACCTAATGAGCATGTTTATATAGGACTTGTAAACTGCAGACATGATAAAAATCATCTAGTTTAAAATGATGTGATGTGAGGAACAAACCCTCCATTTCATAGAAAGATAACTGACAGATTAAAAAACAAAAAAAGGTTCAGTAAAATAGTATTTTCTGCCTAACTTTTATTTGGGGAAAAAAAAAATTCTTAATGTGAAAAGCGAACAAAAAGCCCCCCAGAAAACCAGATAATCAATTCAGAAATAAACTTCTATCACAGTTCTGATTTTTTTCCCCATTTTTTTTCTAAAATCTGGATCTAGGCATTGTATTCTTAAAATATAGTAATTTGGTGAATCTCCTGTTTTATTCCATCCTGTTCTCCTCTTGCATCCCTCAAATCAAAATAAACCAAAGGCCTAACTAATACTCTCTTAGCAGGTATTGTGTTATATTTTAATAATAATTTTTAAGACAGGGACTTACTTTCTATATTCTTTGTCTTGATTTCCTATCCCCAAATACAGTAAAGGGGCATGCTCTAAGGTAGCGGAGATATCAAATACTTTGGATCTGTACTTTACCTGGTACTGTCTGTTTCATTTTGTGATAAATTAAATGCCTTGTCTCTACTGTCATCCTGTTATAGATGGCTCACTCAAAATGCATGCAAAAAGCCAATTTTCTCTCTTCCCCTGTCTTCATTTTAAGTAAGGATTCTGCTTATAATTAACATAACACAAGCTAAGTGTATCTCTTCTTCCCTTCTCAAAATGTATTTGAACATTATCCAGCTGCCAAATTCATTAGAAGTGTTGCTATAGACCAGGTGGGATCACAACTAGAGTAGGTGATTGTGTTTTGATTTATATTCATTTTTCAAAATAGCAAATGTGTCTAAAATACTAATTAGGCAAAACAATTGAAAAATAATTGAGAGCAAGATTTTAGCTAGCGAAGATTTTTGCCTTTTTTTTTTGCCTATAAATGAGTCTGCTTTTCCTCAGCTTGTTGAAAACAGAGTATTTTGAATTACTTAATTTTCTTTCTTTCTCTCATTAGGTTTAGTTAGATTTTAGGCTTTATCTAATTCTAAGGGACAATAGGTATCCTGATATATTTATGTGTAAGGCGTGCCTTTAGGAAAATGATAGAAGTAAAACTTGACAAAAATTGTACAGTACTCTTGATGGTTTTTATTTGTTTGGTTGATTTTAATACTGTGACATCTGAGCATTTAACCCAAATTTTAAGTTGATCCTCCAGTCATGGAAATGGGAGAGGAAAAAGTGTAGGGGAATGTTACAAAGCACTCTATTTACCATATACAAAAGAGAGGATTCACCAAATTGCTGGTAAGTGGCTAAAGTGATCTCTCCTGCAACTTTTGGGGACATAGCCAAATACAGTCAATATTCCTCCAGCTGCATTTATGAAGTAGCAATGACATCCAGTGGCAGGTCATGTTTATCACAAATATATTTTTCTGGGAGAGATGTCTTAGGTATCTAGCTTAAACTATGGCCATGTATTCTACGTATTCTATGTATGTATTCTACCAGTCTTCTTTCACTAAGTACAGGAAAGCTCTGTGTTCACAGTTCCTATAGTATGCATTGGAGTTGGATTTGACTGGCAAGATTCCTTCTTTATGACTAACAGTTTTAAGAAAGCACCATTTGTGATGCAGTTGAGATCTGCTTCTTTTTTTTTCAAAGCTCATATTTTTTTTCCAAAGCTCATATATTTATTTTGCTTATAGAATGGCATCTTAAAAAGCTGCTTCTGTGTTATTAACACTACTTCTAATAGACTGGACTTTTTGAAGGTGACTATAAAAGCACCAAACTACTTCACAAAAATGTAAATGCTCATATGCTTTTGAAAATCTTGTCTTCTTTGCATTCTCCTCCTTTTGGTTATTATATATGCTGGCAAGAATGCCCTTTCAATTGTATATTTGGGAATATAGTGTTAGTAAATTAGTTAGTAAATGTTAGTAAAAATATAGAGGTCACTGCCTGTAGTCAATTTAATTCATTATTCTTTTGAATAGACACAATAACTCTTTCCTGAAGTTAATTGCAGTATTTCAGTAGAGATCCAAAATTAGGATAATTTCAAGATGCTGCAGAGAATCGTTGCTCATCAGTCTAAATATCATAATGATCTTGCATTCAGTAATCCACATAAATTGACATATTTCACAGGATTTCTTATGTGATTACTTCACCAAATTGCACGAGCAATTTAACAGGTACAATGACTCTGTTATGAATCGGACCTTTTTGCTAGGAGGAAAAAGGGTGATGGCTATACTGATCGGAGACTAAAGAGAGGTGTTATGGAAAACATCACACATGAAGCAGAGAACATAGTACTGGATCATCAGGGTCAGTAACTGTGACTTTGGGAGAATCTCTAAGAAGTACAAGATTACCTCAATATCTCTTAATTTTAACTAGGCAAAAGGTTAGAGCCTTTGACTGTTTACCTTGTACATGTTTAGTCGTCTTAATTTAACTTCAAAACTAAGGTAAAACATCAGAATCTCTATCCACAGAAATTCTATAAGTTAAAAATAATTAGTTACAAACTTTTATAATTCATCTGCTGAGCACCAGTAGAACAGACCTCAGTGAATACACTGTGTTCTCACTACATGGTAGCAATGAAGAAAAAAGGGTAGAGGAGGGAGCTCATTTAAATGACAGCCCAAATATAAAATGACATCTGAAAAGTGCATCCCTCAGATTTTTTGATGGATTTTAGAAAAAAATAAATCAGGTGCTGTTATTTATGCTGTCAGCACTTTTGATGTAATCATACAGACCAAATCTGTAGCATGTTTGAAATTTTCATTTACCTTACAGCATAAGTCATTTTTCAAAGAAGTATTTTGAAATTGGCATCTGTTACAAGTTTATTTTCAAAATCACTTATGTTTAGAAAATGTGGAGTGTGGATAACCTCTCTTTTTAAAGTTTCAAAGAAATTTGGTTCTTGAAAGTGATTTTTCATATATTTCAACAACTTTATAGTTGTAATGGAAAGTGTCCACGAATCTGTCATCTAGCACCACATAGCTGAATTTCTTCTCATCCTATACTGTTATTCTTAGGAGCTGAATGAATAGCCTGCCCGCATGCCCTTGTGTTCCTATTACAGTGAGCATTCTGAGTAGGAATACTTACAGAATTACTACTTTCATTTGAATGAAAGATAGACCTTTCTAAAAAATCATTTCCCCTAAGTAATTATTGAGTATGTATCAAGTCAAGGTCAAGGTGGACTGGGCTCTGGGGAACCTCTGACCTAGCTGTAGATGTCCCTATTCATTGCAGGGGAATTGTACTAGATGGCCTTTAAAAGTCTCTTCCAAATCAAATGATTCTATAAATCTAATAAGTGCACGTTGCTATTGTATCATTTAGAGTGACATAAAAGAAAGTTTCTTCTTCCTGAATAACAGCAAATGTATGGGAGTCAGGACTGATGCTTTCAGATCTGGCATTGTCTGATATGGGACTCTGGAACTCTGGCTAAAACTAAATTGCAAAATCCTCTGCATCTTCAAAGATGTTTTCCTCTTCTTCTTTACTTGTAAAGGAGAGGGGAGAGACTTTTAGTGGAATAAGATACTTCCAACTAAAGCAAAATGAGGAAAGCTACTCTGGTGATTTCATTTTTCCTTAGAGTAATCAATATTTTTATATTATATGTTATTTAAATTTTATGTGAATTTATATATCAATTTTAATTTGATATATTTGATATAGCTATTTAATTCAATATCAATTTTAATTGAGATTATATATCAATTATTTTGTATTATATATTTTATATAAACCTTTCACTTAGTCTTAGAATATCAAGTTATGGCTTCAGACTCTCTAAAACAACGATTACTAATGAGTTATGAAAAATAACTTGACCAGAATTAATTTTGATTAACATAATGCAATGTTAATGATTCTTAACTAATAGTCTTTGTGCATTGTTTTCTGTTTTTTTCCTTTTGAATTTTTTTAACCATCTTTTCTGCAGCAAGAGTTGGATTATTAGTTATCAGAGTATGAAAGAACTGTTCAAATGCAAATGCATAGCTAATGATGGTGACCATGTCTTGGGCTCCTCCTGACAAGAAAGACATTGAGGCCCTAGAAAGAGTTCAGAGAAGGGCAACGAAGCTGGTGAGGGGTCTGGAGGACAAGTCTTATGAGGTGTGGCTGAAGGAGCTGGGATTGTTCAGTCTGGAGAATAGGAGGCTCAGGGGGACCTCTATAACTGTCTGAAGGGAGGTTGTGGTGAGGTGGTAGTTGGCTTCTTCTCTCATGTGGCTGTCAATAAGACTAGAGGGAATGGCCTCAAGTTGCGGTAGGGAAGAGTCAAGTTAGGTGTTAGGAAGTACTTCTCCAAGAGATTGGTCTGGTGCTGGTATGGGTTGCCCAGGTAGGTGATGGAGTCACTGTCCCTGGAGGTGTTCAAGAAACATTTAGATGTACTGAGGGACATACTTGAGTAAGAAATACTGGTGATGGGTGAACGGTTGGATTGGATGATGCTAGAGGTCTTTTCCAGCCTTGGTGTTTCTGTAATTCTATGATACCAGTGCTACTCTTATTGGAAGAATAATTATTAAATTATTTAAATATAAAAAATGAGAATATAAATTAATATACAATTACTATTAAAAAGTGTACCTTCTTTTAAAGAATTTCTGCTTTTTTCTTTTTAGTATTAAAAATGAATGTATTTATTATGCCTGTAGAGAGGGCGAGATAGAGTTGTGTAATTTGGTATGCAATTGATTTATCAGTGTTTAACTTATGTTGCTTGTTAAAAAATTATGACCTATTTCATGAAAGGACTTCAGATCTTTCCTGAACTAATGCTTCCAAACTTAAAAAATAATCCTTCTTTCACCTTCTCATGATATTTTATAATATTGCTTAATTATTTAATGACAGTTTTCTGAAGACTTATTGAAAATCAGAAATACTTTTGAGCTTTTCCTTTGTAAGTCAAGGGATGAAATAACAACTGAGCAAAGATGTCTTCTGACAAAAAGGTTTAAAAAAAAAAAAATCTATTGTTTGTGTACCGCTACAGGAAATTTTTAGTCTTTCTGTGACTCATTTGAAGTAGTCTTTTAGTGTTATAATATTATTGATTTTCTTATGTTGAAAAATCCCGAATTCCTGTGGCTAAAATTAAAATCTGCCTGGACTTAACGTGTGCTATTAATGTGGTCTTCCACATGCAAGATTCCTGCCTTTCTTCGAAAGAGATTCTAAAGAATTGAGGGGCTCTTCTGCCTTCTTTGTTTTACTTCTTAGCATCGTAACCTCCCATGCTGTTCAGTTTAATGGAACAGTGTTCTATAAAACCGCATAAAACATTTTCCTATCTATCCTTTTCAGTGATCTATATCTCTTTTGTAAGAATGCTCATAAAAGCTGAGCATTTGATACTCAAATACCGGACCAGAAGAAGACTTAAATTAGTATACTAACATGTCCACCATGTGGTATTTTGGCACCTCACTGTAACAAGATTAATCAAGAATAACCGGTCTTCCTTTAGGTCTTTGTTTTAAGTCCATAAGGGCTATTAGGCTTTTTAAAAAATGCTTTTCCAGTGACAAAAGACTCCAGAGGGCCACAGTATAGGCTGTGAGATTACAGGAAACTTTTGTATTGCAGTTTTTCACAATCACTAAGTAATCCTGAGACCCTGATTCCTAATCTAGTGTTTCAGACTTTCATACTTAACTGCATCCTTTTCTGGCCTCAGGGTAGGCAACGTACTACAAGCCATTCTAGTCTTTGGTCACTGCTGTGGTCTGGTGCAGACATCTACTCTTCAGTAGAAGCATGATTATCTAGAACAGACACAAATGAGTGTTTGACAAGTCAAGCACTGCTTCAGAGGGATTTTGTATCTCTTGAAATTAAGACCTGGTTTGCCGTCAAATGTCTGCCTCTGAGTATTTCACCTTTGTTTCTTTTCTAATTTCAGATGTGTAGCATTTTTGTTCCTTTATTGATTTGACATTCTTCCATGTGCCTATAATGAAGGTCTTTCTTTCCTTTCTGGTGTCGTAGTACTGTTAACTTGTGCATTAATCTAAGCTGGCAAATCACTTTTAATGTTTTCACTGCAGAGCAGTTCTGGTTTACCAAAACCTTTCATCTACTTGCAGTGATCTGTGTGCATTCTTTTTCAGTAGCGAGCTCTCTGTTCCACAATTGGGTCCTAAGATCTTGCAGTGTGAAACCTTTAGACTAAGCTATCAAATTCACAGTTGAGAAGGTTTGGGTTGTCGTATTAGACCAAAAGGAAAGATAAAACTCAGAGTTGTGATATTACTTATGTTATTTACTGTAATGATTTCTTAATTTGAAGTAGCATTTAAAAGATAAAGCTATTTTGCACAGTAAAGATCAAAGGTTATAAGTCTTGTAGCATTGTCAACATCTGTGATGTATCTCAGAATATAAATTGTATGCTTTCACTGTTATGAGTTCCATGCAGGTAGCAAAGTGAGCATAATCTAATCAAGTGAAACAGAAAGGTCATGGTATAGATCCATTTCTCTTTAAAAACAAACAAACAGAACCTCACAATGCACGGGGCATTGTGAGTGATAAATGTGATAAATGATTGTAAGTAGTAAGTGGTTATTGCAGTTTCGTTGATTCGATCACTGATGGGGCTTCACAACCTGCTCCTTTTTTCCCTCTTCCAGAGGGGAAGTATGAATGATGTGTTCAAGATAAGGAAGGATAACTAATTTACTACAAATGATAACAGAATCTAAGACAGTATGACATGGAAAGGAGTTACAGGTAATAAATTAAATAAATGGGGGAGAGAGAAGTTTTGACCATGTTGTTCGCTGCACTACTGTAAGTGGAAGAGAACTTTCTTCTCCATCACTGTGCTCTCCTACCTCTTTTACCCAGAGTTAGAAAACATGGAGAATACTGGAGACTTCTGGGAACTGTCTCTTCTTAGTGAATCTTCCTCCCACAGAGGTGAAACTCACATAAGAACAGTCAATGCTGCCAGGACACAGGAAGTGCAAATAGATGAGACTGCTACAAGGTGACTGAGGAAATTGCAGCTCTCTGGCACCATGCTCCAGCACTAAAGATCTTGTCATGTGATATCATGTTATGGAATACTGCAACACCAAGACAGCAGGGAAGGAAAAAACAGTGGGGAAGTAATTAAGATATATAGATTGTCTCCCATTTATTTTCATGGAAACTACTGCAGATGCAAAGAACATAATAACACTTTTTGACAGAGCAAATTCTCAGCCACAAAACACTGCTTTTCAACATGGTTGCCACCATTAGCTATGCATTTTCAGCAGCTTTGAACAAGAGCCTGCATGCCGTGCTCATAAAAAAAATCTGCATAGCTGTCAGTAATGTGACTTGTTTTTCATGTTGCCGTTGCTTCTGCTGAAATGCATAACCCACTACCTCAGTATGCTCTCATCCAGTGGTCTCCCGAAATATCAACAAACATTTTCAGCAACCATGGAGGAATGCCAGTAGGCACTTTTTTTCTGCAGGGATAAAATCAGTGACACACCTTTCCTTCATCTGCACTTCCGTGTCAGACACCATTCTGTCAGACTGCCTGTCTGCTGCCATCTGCCACACAGCAACAAAATGTAAGGGAATACTCATGGGAAGGTTCAACCTCTACTGACATACCATCAGCATCCACCTCTGACACCCTGGGCCAACATAATAATTTAGGAGGTATTACTTTTGGAGCAGCCCTCACGTTTTCTAACTGTGAAAAAACCTTGGGGGCTAGATCTAAAGCTAATATTTATTTTAAATTCAGAGCCTTCATGGGAAGGAAAGGTAGTTCTTCTCTTCATCTTCTCTTCAATTATATGACTGAAGATGTGGGTAGATCCTATTTAAGGATTCAAGCTCTCTATTAAGTAACTCTTGAGCCATTAGCATAGGGAAGATGGGGGAGTTGTAAGGTTATCCTTATAATCCTTCCCAAGAAACTATAACAATGATATATGCAAGGCGAGTAGCATCTTTTCAAGTTTCATGCAAGTAAAGATGTATTGTTGTTGGAAGTGTTAGTTTCAAGCTTCACTCATGTCCAAGATTGTGATGGACAGAAGTAAAAGCTTTTCAACTTATTCATGTAACCTCTTAAGTTCTCCCTTGGCTCTCAGCTCACTTGCGCAGTACAGCAGCTTGAACTGCTTGACCAAAGGGATTGTGGCAATACTGATTGTCTATTGAGTTGATAGTCTATACTGGAAATTTTTTTTAAATAAAAAAGGTAAATTTGTTCATATTCATTTAATGAAATTTAAAATACTGTCACACTAAAGAACAGCCCAAGAACTCTGCAAGAGTGTTGCAGTCATTTTGAAGACTAATATCAGCTACCTTCTTCTGTAACTGGAATTTAGTTTGAATGTAGAAACTTTATACCAATCTGTCCTCAGAACTTTTGTCAATTGTCTTCCCTTTATTTTAAAATAACCTTAAAAACTCTGTGCATGTTGAACTGTAAAATGTTAGTGTTCTGTAATTTCTCACCTCTCTATTTGTCTGTGCACTAAGATTAATTAGTAATTTTTATAGTCAGAAGAAGCTTTTTCCTTAAAAGTTATTTTGTGTCTGAATGTTAGTTTTGAAATGTAACTGAACTCAATATAGCTGAAATGTAATGGCTTATTTCGTGGTTTAAAAGGCAGCCATAACAGTGCATTCTCAGAAATTCCATCTTTGGAAACAGTACCGTATGTTTAGCCTCTGTGGTTGTTACTGGGGGAGGAAGAGTCAGCTCATTGCTTCTGGGGACTGTTATAGTTGAAATGACATGTCACTGCTGCCCCCTTCTGCTCTCGGATTACTGTGTCCTCCAAGAGGATAGCACTTTATTTTGGTTTTAGTATTGGCTTTTATTTTGGTTTCTGGTTTCCACACAGTTCACTTCCAAGGCATATTGCCTCAGAATTCCAGTGTGAATCATTATTTGCTTTCTTCATTAGCAAAGAAGGAAAAGAAGTAAATAACGAGGATGACTTACACAAAATTTCACAGGCTTTCTGCTGACCTAGTTGTTTAAATTCTTTATCACCTTGTGAAACTAGGCCATCTAAGCAGTTGTGTTCTCATTTCACTAAAAAGGCAGATTGCTCAGTTGTAAGTTATTTTTCATGGGGGAGGACAAAAAGCAAGATTTTTTTTTTTGCAAAGACCACCTTTGTTTTGAATGATGTCTGAGTGAATTCTCAACTGCTTAAATTTCTTATGTTGTAAATCATTTTGTTAAATGCTAATGCAGCTTTTTTTCTCTTGCTCTCTTAGTTCTTGCAAGGAATAAAAGAATGTTCTCAATTTTATGGCATGTAAAAGTGTGAGAAACTGTTAAGATGTAATTTAATGCACAGCTTTTGCCCAGAAAAAATTACATTCTTAATGAATGCTATCCTGTTTGCATATCTGTTAAATTATGGGATCTATTTCTTTTAGAAATGTTACTGAATTATTGCTTATATTGTGGATGTGTTTCATTTATGCTATGATTTTGCAATTCCACAATTTTTTTGTTACTTCTGTCAACTTCTATTTCTAGTGCTGCTGCTCCCATAAGCAAATTGAATTGGATGAACAAATGAATCTCTGTAATTTGTTATTTGCTTATTTCTTTGAAACTGTTATTCTGGCTCTTGTTTTGGAGCTGTCACTCTATAGGGTGACAATTACACTCTAGAATTGCACCGTTTCTTCAAACTTATTTTTCCCCTTCAAGTTTATATAAGAAACAGATTTTAACTGTTTTTCTTGTTTATTTATTCATGATCTTCTCTCCCATGTGCAATCAGATGGCTGGAAAACGCCTCCTGCTCCTACACAGGTTTTTAAAGTCATTGATTTGTTAACTAATGTTTTGATTCAGCAAATCCATCTTGTTTACTCTTCTCTGTAGTCACTTTTTAATGTAAAAGTAATTACAAATTATTTTCATACTTCCTTTCCATCTTTTTCAAAAGATCAATCTTCAGTGCCCACAACGAGTGAAAAATTGCATGTTACCCATCTTGGGAATTCTGTGTATGCTTTACAAATCCTATTTGTTGTTGTAAGTGCTATAAGGTTATAAAGTCAAGCAGTCTGTAATGAGGAAAACCAGTTTCTAAGACTTGTTGGTGCTTGTGACAATTAATCTACTCTTTGTACATGCGATATCTTAATCAGGAGAGATTATTTTTATCACAGTTAACGTTGATGTGACTCATGGTGCTTAGCTTATAGTAAAGAGCTTACTGCATATTTCATGCTGGCCAGGAAAAGGTTCAGCAAGCTTTGGCAAAATGTTGCATTTTGAAGGGAAAAGTTTGCCAATTCACAAGAATGTTATCTTTCTAGTCTTTTCACCATCAGAGCATTATTTTTTTTTAATGTTCATTCATTGTAACTCATCTCACCTAAAAAATAAGAAATATCTAAGAAGTTCTGCAGACAAGATGTTGGGATCTTCCTACTATAATGTTATCTTGTAAGTTAAATAATTCTGAGGAAAAAAGTTATCAAGTAGTACATGCTCAAAAAATGTACTAAATGATTGGATTGAGGCAACGCATTGATTTGCATTTCCTAGCTTTGGAATTTCTGATTTAGCAATATTTCTGTTTTTGTATGCACAAATATTTACATACAATATATGCAAAGAAAATGAGAACTGAAAATTTGTTATTGAATGAGATCAGAATTTACCAGGTTCATAATGCACCTAGGGTGCCCCCTGTATTTTATGATTTAAAGCAGCCTTCACTTGAGGAGTGTTGTGGGAGGAATCAAGGTGGAAATGTTTCTTTTGTTGAAACAGTTTTGTCCCTTTTGTTACAATAACCTCATAAGTGTGCTGCCTCTTTTATCTGATAAATAAAATATAGAAAAGACGGAAAAGATCAAGGATTTTCTTCACTGGCTAATTCCATCTATGTGGATAGATAAATTACGATAATAATGCTAACAAATGCACCTTGAGTTAGACGTACCCCTTCCATCTCTCCTTGCCAGGGGCTGATTGAGTGAGGTGCCCTGCTTGCTTCTGTGTAGCTTGCTCTTTTGCCTGAGCTCAAACTTGGTAGTGGGTAGGATTGTAGTTATGCTTTATTGGCAGATGTTGTACGCATAGGCAAAAAATACTTCATGTGAATGGTTGAGGTGGATGATCTGTCCTGAACCTTAGCTTGCAGGAGATGCACTTGTTGCAGCCTGTACTGAGGCTATCACAGTACAGGAGCACAACGGCACAACCAATGGAAACAAGATAGGAGTGGTTTTGAAACTACTGAGGTCAGTGTGCTAGGAGTAGTAAGACTTTTGGAAACTGTTCCACTCTGTGTTATAAATTTTGTTCACAGATGCCTCTGTGCTTGGGAACTTCTTTTATATTTTTGATTTTCTGTCCTTGCTTTGTCTGTGTATTTATTACATCTCATTCCTGTTGTTCTGAATTGCAAATAATACCTCTTCAATTTCCATTAGTTTGTGCTTTAAGCTATTTCTACAACACAATACATGATATGGTGCTAGTAACTTACTGATGATAAGTGATTTATATGTATAATTGGGGTAGGGAATAAAAAAAACCACAAAAATTTTTGAATTTCTGTTGGGCCTAGAAATTGCTGTAAATCCATAACATCTTGGGGACTAAACCTTAAACAATTTCCTTTTTATTTTTATAAGATCTATTTCCACAGAGTATAAATATTTTTAGAGATGCAAACCATACATACAGTAACACATTCTGTATTAAAACATTACCTACAAAGATACGTATATGTAGATAGATTGCAACTCCCATCTGGTAGCTTAAAATTCTGTGCAGTAAGATACACAGATTCAAGGAATGGGGAAAATGTCATTAAAAAAGTAATATGTCCATTATGGGTAGTGTACATAGTATATTCAAGTATATGCATTGTGTAAGGAGCCATAGTTTCTTCCCAGGTTTCTGAAGTTTTCTGCTCGTGTTATTTCAGCTGGGAAGTTTTGAGATTCCTTTTGTCTAATCTGAGAATGTGGATTGAAGATTATGGTTTTGATGGCTTCCGATTTGATGGTGTTACATCTATGCTGTATCACGATCATGGGATTGGTGAGTAATTTAATCAGTTCTGATGTAAGCAGTCCTGTTGCAGCTCTGTGGAAACTGTGATACAAAAATTAACTGAATACTCAAAAACTAATCCATGTTTGCCAATATATTTTTTTCTGCTGCTAAGAAGATAGATTTGAAATTGAGTAACAATTTACATATTACAAAATATATTTTTAAAATGTATCTTTTTAAACTTTCTATTTCAATAGGCAAAGAATTCAGTGGGGATTACAATGAATATTTTGGCCTAGATGTGGATGAAGATGCTTTGTGTTATCTGATGCTGGCCAACCACATGATTAACTTCTTGCATCCAGAATGCATAACAATAGCAGAGGTAAAATCAGAATTTTCCATACTCAATGAAATTAGTATTGATCAGTTTGTGTTTTGCTGTGATTTCCTGGTAATTATCAAGTCATTCTTCAGGGACTCAAGAAGTGACATGAGCTGATAAATATTAATTAGAGGACAGACTGCACCTTGTGGGAGGGGAAAAACAACTCAAAAACACATTGGGAATTTTCTCTACATTAATTGGTCATTAACTAATGTGAGGATTTCTATTCTTTTTTTTCCCTCTCATTTTCCTGAACTTGTAATGAGGTTTGTTTTTATTAGTTTGTTAGTCTTTCATGATTGCTATTTATCACTAGCAATTCATGGTACTAAAGATTAACAGCCCTTGTGCTGATTTGCATATTTTGAATTATATTGGCATAATTGACAATTACCTTTCATAATAAATGTGATAAATTTACAAATACTGAATGTGTATGATAATTTATATTTAGTGTTAAATTCCTTCAGGTTTCTGAGGGAGTAAATAAGCTAAATTTAAGCCATTTGAATTCTCTTGAGGATTCATCTGTTGTTATATTGAAATAATTTTTAGTAAAAAAAAAAATAATCATTATGGAATGATATAGATTGTTAATGAAACTATTTGTATTAGACAAACAAAATGTAAACAAAATCATGGTACTTATGTAAGTTTACATTATAGAATAAAAGATTAATGGAAGGCTATCAAAGCCACATCTGGTAAGCAGTTCTAATAAAAGGTCTCATTACTCTGTGAGTAAGTGAGAAGGCTTATTTTCAAGGAAGCTGTAGGTTATAAGCATTCCTACCAATAAATTTTTTTATAATAAAATTTTGAGTTCAATCTGCTTTATTTTCAGACTTAAGAACTCTTTATCATGAGTTGCCTCATCTATTTTTCTTGCTTGTGTTGAAAACTGCTTCTGTTTCAATACATCAGTCTTCCTCCTTTAGGAGTCACTGTACAAAATACAAATTTGATTCATATGGATCAAGGGGAGACTGTTGGCATAAATGAAAATTACAGAAGACAATAAGGAATTTTTGTTTGCCTACCATGATGATAGAATGAATGTAATAGAAGTAAAATATGGTTTTGCATAACTGTAATTAATCATAATATATGTTTTAATTATTTTTTCTCATAATTTTACAAATTTTTAGTGTTCTGTGTATTCAGTATCTTAGTAGCTTCTAAATGTTTAGGTATTTCTGTCTGTATGTTTGTTTTTCATTTTGTCTTTTAAATAAAACTGCGATTAAGGCTTAACTGGAAGAAAAAAAGTTAAGAAACTGTATCAGGCCTGAAGATTTATATAAACAGACTCAACTGCAGTGATTTCATTCTTTACATACAGCTCATGTCAAACAAGTGTGAGCAAGTGCTTAGGCTTTGACTGCTTACATCTGAAGGAAAATATGCTGAACAATCCAATATTGTCTCTATTTTTTCAGTGTTCAGGCAAACTATAGATATAGATGGGTATAAATATTAAATTTCAAATTTTACTTCCCCAAAATCTGACTTAGGAAACTGCAAATAAAGTCAATGGGAGGTATTTAAATCTCAGATTCCCACCCTTGATCTGGTAGGTGCCACAGAGAAAAGTGTGTGTTTCAAGTCTGATATTTTGGAGAGCATTAGTCATGTTTTTGTCCTTGGACTGATTTAGAAGAACTGTTTAACTTAGTTTTCTAGTTTCCAAACATTTGGAAAGAAATTCCACTTTACTAAACTTGGAGATTTACAACATATAGAATCTCTAGATTTATTTACCTTGAAATGAAGATATCTACATAAAGAGATTGAATACTGTAGACAATACTGTTTTAGTACAGAAATTATTTTGACAGCCTGTCTTATTTTTAAAGTTATGTGCTTTCCTACTTTCCTGAACTTCACTCTTATATTAATTTTCTTCAGTAAATTGAAAGAGTGAAGTTTTATGTGAAAATCATAAATACATAAATATTGAAAAATACTTCAAAAGAAAACAAATTTGTGCATGTTGGAAGGTAACTGGGATTATCTAGCCTCGTTTCTTGCTCAAAATTGGTTCATAACTGAATTTACACAATTTGATGCTCAGAGGTTTTTTTCAGCTGGTCTTGAAAATGTCCAAGGATGTGTCCCCCACTGCCTCTCTGGGCAGTCTGTTTATTTAACCTCCCAGTGATTTACACTTCTCCTAATATCCATTTAGAACCATCTCTCTATTGATTTAGCACCTGTGTCAGTCATTCTCCTGCTATCTAACTCATTACAAAGACTGTCTTCTCAGTAACCCTGCAGGCACTGACTGCTGTTTGGTCCCCTGCAGTCACTTCTTCCCCAGGCAGAACAAGGCCCAGTCTTCAGCCTCCCCTCACAGGGCAAGAGCTCCAGCCCCATGTCCTGCTAACCTCCTGATAAACTCCCTTTGGTTTGGCAGAGTCTGTCTTTAGCTGGGCAGGGAAAAAAGTGGATGCTGTCTTTTCTATGGTCTAATGACTGCTGAGTGAAGTGTGATAATCCCTTCCTTTGATCTGTCTGTTCATTCAGCCAAAGATGCTGCCAGCCATCTCTGGTGCCAGGACAGGCTGCTGACTCCTGTTCAGCATGCTGCCAGCCCAGGGCCTTTCCAGCAGAGCAGCTCTCTGGCTTGGCAGTCCCTTGCCTGCCCTGATGAAAGGGGTTAGTACATGGGTGTCGAACCTTTTGGCCTACCTGGGTTGCATTGGGTGAAGAGGAATTGTCGAGTGGCATATAAATAGATAATATACTTTATATATATAACTAACAATTTTTTTTTATTATTTTTTAATTAAAACATGAGAGAGCAACAAAACATAGGACTAGCATGATATTTGACCTTGTTTTGTGAAACTAATGCATCAGGATGGTTTGATGGCAGTGGTTACAATTCTTAATGTGCTCTTAAAGTGTTTGCCAGGGATTTTTGATGAAATTTTAATTGTTTCTGTGCTTCATCCTTGAAAAGAGTTGCTCACAAATGTACATACTGCCAAAAAGCGATAACATGTAAGGCATGACTGTGAATAGGGGGAATTTTTTCTGGGAAGATTTTTTAAAGTCTGGTAAAGAGACATGATCAAAATGTTGAGTTGGGTATCTGACTGCAACTCTGTATGTTCCATTTGAAAATTTGTGGTTAAAATATTTATGTTGACTGAAAATGGAGTCAAAAATATGCAGAACAATTGATGATTTTTCTGTCTATCTTGAAACTTACATTCAAATTCCTTTATTGGAATGAAAAGCGTAGCTGCATGTTTTTCATTGTTCCCAGAACTGTGTTTAGCCAGTGGATTAAAATTCTTAAAATGCATACAATCAAAATTCATTTACCTTAAGTAGAGTTAGTGCTGCGCTGCACTCACCCCATGCCCTGGATTCAGCCCAGAGAGTGAAGACTGCACGCTGAAGATAGGTTGTGAGAGATGGGCACATTGTCTGAATTTGGTAGAGCTGCTTGGTGGGACAGAGCTGCCACCATGGTGGCTTGGGATGGAGGGTGACTGCAGTGCCAGGCCACCTGTGACCCATAAACTGTGGGTTGGATATGTCTGAGTTATTCCATCCCATGGGCAGGAATTGATATTTGCCCTTGTTGAACTTCCTGAGGTTGCTATATGAGTATTTATGTGTAACTTCACATGCAAATACCTTTTTCATTCTGAAGGAAATTCCACATCTTTTGATTTTATTATAGATTTTGCATTGGAATAATGTTCTAGTTTAAGATAAATTCAGTTCCATATAAACACTTGAGTAGACACAAAAGATATGTGTTAATCCATAGCCACTGTGGTGGAATGACTTCTCACTTACGTAACGTAGTTCAACTGATTGTTGGGAGATGTTTTGCTCTCATTTTTGGATCTGCATTTTCTACTTAATCTAACTTATTAGGCAAGATGTTATGTAACATAACTGTCTAATAAAATTTAGAACTTTGAATTATAAAATTAAGAGGGACCAGCCTCCATGAATATAAAGCTGCAGAAGTATGCAATGAGTGTGTTACTTTCCAGGGCTAGCTGAATCAGTTTTATGTGTTTAGGAAAATAGTATAGATTGTATTTTTCTTCCTTGCTGTACTTAATTCAGCCTTTTGCTTTTATGCTATTCTTTATGCAGAATATCAATAAACTAAATGAAGGTTTCATTTGTCTTCTGTTGATTACTTTTTACTTACTATTGATTACTTTGAAGCTCAAGAGAGCTAATTATTTCAAATTCTGCCTCTGCTAAATTCTCTTCCTTTTGAAATATCTATTCTATCAAAATGCTGTATAGTGAAATATTTGAGACGAGTCATAATGCTTCCCTGTAACTTGCATTCAAAGAGTAAGTCTGTGCTGCAATCACACATAGATTTTTCTTACTCTTTCCCCATCTCATTCCCTTCTCCCCAGTCAATCATAAAAGCTGTTTAGAGTTTACATAGCACTTGTGTACAGTGGAGTACAACTGTATGATGGAAAAGCTGAACAAATAATTACTATGCTAGCCAAATTATGTTGTGTATCATTTAAGGATGTTTCTGGAATGCCAGCTCTTTGCCGTCCTGTTGCAGAGGGAGGAGGAGGATTTGATTATCGACTAGCCATGGCTATTCCAGATAAGTGGATAAAGGTGAGAAAATGTGTTTTAAAAATACATTCTGCTCTTCAGAGTGCTATGTTTCTCTAACTGCACATATATAGAAACACTTTTAGGAATTCTGCTGATGAATTCAACTGTCTCCCTTATCCATTAACTTAATGCCCTATTAGAATAAATTCTGACAGTCTTAGGCACAGATATTAGTGGATGAAATGAGAGCTGTCAGATATCATATCTCAAGTTTGAGAAGATGAGAAAGATTATGGACTGTTCTTTGCATTTTAGCTGATTCCATTTCTTTACTCAATGCAACAGGCATAGACTGATTTTATTTGAAGTAACCTATAACTTGGAGCAACAGTAGAATGTATAGTTAATATTGAATGTGAACGGGTAAATAATAAGATAACCATATGCACATAAGTTAGAAAAAAAGTACAATGAACTCTTCTGAAATCAGCTGTAGCAATTGGCACTGAGCATAGATAGGGCTGAAAATTTAACCAAAGTAAACCTGAGCTAATTACTCTTAACACCAACAACGTGCAGCATGGGGTTACAAAAAGAATAATAACTCTGTAAGTGCTCTTCAAGAACAATAATATGCTAATGAACACTGACTGTGATAAAGATTAAAATCACCTTTACCTTGTTACAGAGAATCACAAGAAAAAAGAATGAAACAATAAAAGAATGAAACAATCTCAAAAGTCTTTTACTAATGTTTTAGAGAATGTTTTTCAGTTAGATATAAGATTGTGTCCTAATCCCTGTGGCTATCATGATAATCTGAAAACAATAAATGTTTTATATCAGCATTAATGCTCCAGTAAATGTAGTGAGTAGCTTAAAATAAAAAGTGAATTAACTTATCTTCAGAATCTCAGAATCTTTTGTTTTTGTAGCTAGGAGGTAGAGGGTAGATCTGATGAAAAACAGTTTGCCTTTCCAAGTGGAAGACAAATTTACCAAGTTTTCTAATAGCATCACTGAACTCTGGAGTGGGAAGAAGTTTGGATCCTGAATATGTTGTGGGCAAATAATTTTGTAATAACCTGTTGTGAATAGTCTTTTCTTTTTTATTATTATTATTATTTTTTTCCCCACATTATTAGTTCATCTTCCCTGTCACACCTTGACAGACAAAAATTAGTGATTTTTCTGCATAGGTAAAATGCATGTGGCTGAATTTTATTTTGTACAAGAAAAGAGTCTTAAATCTAGAATCAAAATGTTTGTATTCTTGTATGATGGATGTATTATTGTACTATTACAGCAGTTTCTGCTGTAGTGTCTTGTTTTAGTTTACTTTTATTTTAATTCAGGAACATGTTGATTTTACAAAAACGCGTAGAGTGATGCAAAAGTCTTCTAGAAAAGGTAACTGCAAATAAGTAACCACAGCAGAACACCTTGAGTTATGAAAGAGGTTATGTGCCTAGTTTGTTACCACACTTCTGGGACAAAAGTAAAGCTAAAATGATTGGGAGAGTAAAAATTGCAGTCACCAGTTCCTTAATGACTTTTCTCTCTAGCTTTTAAGTAAATACGTATTAATCACCTGTTTTTCTGAGTAACTTTCTAAAAGAAATTTTAGACCTGAAAGATCTCCAAGGTGTCGTAAACTTGTTCTGATGGATCTGTAAAAAGTAGCTAAGACATGATAGCTGCCATAACAATGATTATGTTTGTTCAGATTAAGGTTACGTCTATTATGTTACATGCTGCATCGGTGCCTGAATGTTTTCAGGGGTAGAATTCATGAAGGGAAGAATAAAAAAGTTGTTGAGTAGTGCGTAGCCACATACAGTCAGAATGTTAAATTTTACAGCATCATATCAGTGTTCTTTGTCACTGCTGGTTTTTTTTGTCTGTATATCATATACATAGAAAGACATATAATGAACAGAAATAGTTTTGGATTATCAGAGAAAGCTCCTAACTTCAAAATTTAGTTCACCATTCATTGACAAGTTCTATGCCAAAGTAATGAAGAAAGGTAGTACAGTGCTTTTAGTTTAAAAAAAAAAAAATCTGAATAATTTTTCCTTTATTTCTCTAGATAATTAAGGAGTTGAAAGATGAAGACTGGAATATGGGCAATATTGTGTATACATTAACAAACAGACGATGTGATGAGAAATATATTGCATACGCAGAGAGTCATGACCAGGTATGGTAGACAGTGCCTATTCATTTTCTTATCATATATAAACACACAAAAGATGAGGCTTAATGGCTTAGGTTTTTTTTTTGTTATTAAAATCGAATCTTGACTTGGGAAAGATAGGGAACAGCTTCAGATGTGCAAGTCTCATACCCCGCATGTGGGCTTATTGTTGTGTTTTTTTGTTTGCTTGTTTTGATTTGTTTATTGTTGATCCTTCCTTGCATTGGTGGGTGGTGTTACTTTTCAGTTTTGTAATTTAACAAACAAATTGTACCTTTCAGTTTTGCCTGCCTGTCAGAGGACATAAGAAAGCATATAACTTATAATTTCAAAAATTCCAGTTTCCATAAGGTAGGCTGGAGCACTGCTTATGATGAGCATAAACAACATGACAAATTAGCAAATTTACTTACTGAATCACAGTCTGAAATGGTTGTATTCCCGTCAGAAAAATGTTTAATCTCTTAAAGGATTGCAAGCTTCAATTCTATTTTGAGATCTAACTGGCATGTTCTTTAATAATTTGGTGCAAAACACAGCAATTCTAGTGGTTCTGTATGTGGAAAAAACAAAAAATAATTTTTAGTTAGATAACACTCAATTCCCACTGTCTTTCTAGTTGTTATTTCTGAGGTGTCAGTAAACATGATAGTTTAGACTTCTAATTAGAAACAACAAGGGAAAAATAGTTTTTTAATAAAAGGTTTAAGTAAGCTTTATTCAGATCTTTTATTTACATAAGACATTGATGTGTATTTTCTGTGTTGACATAAGTCAACAAAAATGCCTAAAACAAGATCTTTATTCTCGTATAAAATAAGAATTTATCAACTTGCTTTTGTGGGCTTATTTGCCTTCCTATCGATGAGATTGTTTCAGTGCACAAGAGCAGAGGCCCTAGACTGACAAAAAATTGAGGTGTTACATGGAAATGCATATTTTTCTGCTTATGTGCTTTTATAAAAGATGAGTCTTCATCCTGAAACATGAAGGTTGCTCAGAATGTAATACCTCCCATTCTTTTCCATGAAAAATGCAGCAGCTACGAAGAGCACAGTAACACTATTCAATAGAGCAAATTCTCACGATTCTTCTACATAGTCACCACCCTTAGCTATGTGTTTTCACAAGCAATAAACAGGAGCCTGCATGCTGACCTCATAAATATCTGCGCCTGCTGTTTCTAGGACAGCAGTGTTTGTGAAATGCAACACCCCCTACCTCATTGTGCTCACATATCACAGAATGGCATGAGTTGGAAGGGACCTCAAGGATCATGAATCTCCAACCCCCCTGACACATGCAGGGCTACCAACCTCCCCCTTTTAATACTAGACCAGGCTGCCCCATCCAACCTGGCTTTGAACACCTCCAGGGACAGGGCATCCACAACCTCTCTGGGCAGCCTGTTCCAGCACCCCACCACTCTCTCTGTAAAGAACTTCCCCCTGACATCCAACCTCAATCTTCCCTCCCTCATCTTAAAACCATTTCCCCTCATCCTGCTGTTATCTACCCTTTCAAAGAGTTGATTCCCTTCCCCTCAGTAGGCTCCCTTTAGATACTGAAAGGCTGCTATGAGGTCACCCTGCAGCCTCCTTTTCTCCAGGCTGAACAAGCCCAGTTCCCTCAGCCTGTCTTCATAGGGGAGGTGCTCCAGTTCCCGATCATCTTTGTGGCTCTCCTCTGGACCCTCTCCAACAGCTCCCTGTCTTTTTTGTACTGGGGGCTCCAGACCTGGACACAATACTCCAGATGGGGCCTCAGAAGAGCAGAGTAGAGGGGGACAATCCTTTCCCTGTCCCTGCTGCCCACCCCTCTTTTGATGGATCCCAGGATACCATTTGCTTTCCAAGCTGCAAGAGCACACTGCTGGCTTATGTTAAGTTTTTCATCACATCTGCTATTTGGTCTCCATAAGCATTCAGCAACCATCTGTAAACATCGATGGGTCAGTGACACACCTTTGCTCCGTGTGCAGTTCCACATCAGACACCATTTTGTTAGACTGCCCCTCTGCTGCCCTCTGTTGCATGACAACAGAAAGTAGTGGAATGTTTGAGGGAAGATTCAACCTCTACTGTCATACTGTCAACAGCAGCCTCTGACATTGTGGGCCATGGTAATAGAATAGGAAGCACTACTTTTGCAGGAGCTCCCATACAGTACTTCGGTTTTATTTCATACTGGATATTATTACATTTTTTTTCATACAAATGTATTTTTATTTTGGAATCTTATTCTTTGGGCTAAGACCTGTATCTATATTTCAAATTTGAACATAAAAATAGCTTTGTGGATTGCAGATGAACACCAGGATGATATGCAAGGAGGTGAAAAGTAGGACAGAGAAGCAAAACAGGATGATAGATGAAATGTGATGTAATGATATGCAATGAAGCACATACGGATCTGAAATGATTCCCATTTCTTACATGTAATAATGGTTTATGAGCAAACTGTAAACAGAGTATAGGGCCCCTGATTATAATACACATATGGAAATATCAACTCAGTGCTAATAGCAGGCAGAAAGCATGTTTTTCTTGAAATTATTATGAAAGACAGCAAAAAGCGAAATTAGTATGTCACTGTAGCCTTTCATAGTTTACTTGCATCTTGAATGCTGTAGGTAGGTGTAGTCCTGTATCTCAGGACAGCCAGTATAACTGGAAGAGAAGTTGACAGTGGATAAAAACAATCAGATGTATAGAATGGCTTTCATAAGAAGAAAACTAAATAGACCAAGACTCTGTAGGATAGATCATTAAAATTGGAAGAGCATCAGTTTACAAAGCCATGACTGACATAGAAAATGTGAATAGCTGGTTCCATTTCTAGAAGAAAAACTAAGGGACATAAATTAAATGAAGAAATAACAGACTGCATAAAGTGAAGAGTTGTTCCCCCCATTTCTTCATTGTGCAAATTCTGTCATGTTATGTTTGTACCACATTTACATAATTTCAAGAGAGTTTGAGTTTGTTTCACAGAAGATTCCTGAAAAACTTCTGAATACCAACATTATTTTTCAACATCTGTTTGTGATAGCATTTTTGGGAAGTATTGTTAAAAGTTTGGCTCCCTCCATTCTCTGTTCTTCCACCTCTGCTATTGGCTGTTTTTGGAGATAGTGTGCTAAGCCAGATTGATTGCTGTCTGTTGTACTGTTACATGTGTTGTATCTGTGTGAATACACAAGTCAGGTAACTCATTTGTTGAATTAGAAGAATATTCATTAATGACTAAAAGGTTAGAACGAAATGGAAGGCATATTAATACAAGTCTGCTTAATACAAGACATTTTAGCATTGCAGTCTTTCCATTTCTAGGTAAGAACTCTGTCGTCTTTTTTCTCCTTGATGAAATAAGAGTGCTTTGGGGGAATTATCTATTTAAGCCATTATATTGCCAGTCTGAAAACTAAAGGATGATGGGGTTTTTCCACCTTCACCTGTTTACAACTCACTTGTCTCTTTGAACACAGTAAGGTTTCATAATAGAGTATAAAATGAGAATTAAGGTGATGGAACAAAAATTACAGATTTACATATAAACAATCCCAAACATTTCCAACTACCTGTATGCTAATATATTAGAATAACTCTTGTTATTAAGAAGATTTGCTCAGTCTTTCTTAAGTACTGTAAGCACTAGCAAGTTAGTAATTCAGTTACTGTTTTTTTTAGGTAGAAATACTACTTTATATTGCTCCCTTGTGTTAAATCAGAAAACAAATCATATTCTTGATAGCATATAAATGAATGCTGCACATTCTTTCTGCATCTTTAAATCAGATGTATTAATAGCCATTTATTTGAACATCCCAGGAACTTTACTCGAGGTGTTTGCTTTCTCATTTTATGTTTATCCTATAAAAATTCTAAAATGATAGGCTACTTGTGGCTTATTGAGTAGAAACTAACATTTTACATTTTATATACATAAGCAAAAAGGTATTCAGAATTAACTGTGCAGTTCAAAACCATCATGCAAAATATAATACCATACCATAGGAGTTAGGTTGCTAGGAGCTGATTTATTGTATGCACACAAGCACAGAGTTGCACAGGTGAAGTGGGCAGCTTGATCAGATATCTGAGCAGGGCTCAGCTCAGGGATGCCCCTGCCTCAACTTAGACTTTTCTTTTTGACAGCAGATTGTGTAATCATATGGGTGTGGTATGTATCAAGCAATATAATTGCTGCAGTAATTAGAAAGTGGGCTCACTGTAACCTTATGGCCATAAGTAGGCAAGTTGTTTGCTTTGTGAGCTAGGACTGGGTCATATTCAGCAAGCCACATTCTTGACTCCACACAGATTTTTCAAGTTCTCCCCTTACAAAATAGAAAAACCCCAAAAGGAAAAAAACATTAGACACTCTTCTAGTACTCTTAGAGGGTTGTTTGTTTTTTTTTTTTATAGGCACTTGTTGGTGATAAGACATTGGCATTTCGATTGATGGATGCAGAGATGTACACAAACATGAGTGTGTTCACACCTCTAACTCCAGTTATTGATCGTGGAATCCAGCTTCATAAAATGATTCGCCTCATTACTCACACACTTGGAGGAGATGGCTATCTGAACTTCATGGGTAAGTAACCTTAGGAGCATGTCTTTCATTTTCTCATCTACAGAAGGCTTGACAGAGAAATAAAAATATATGATACCACCTTAAAACTATACTATTTTTTTAATAAAGATTTAGCACAAATGGTAACACGGATTTTTTTCTGTCTTTAACATGTGTTGTAAAACAAGAAAATCAGCAGGGCCCCTATCTGTAAAAGAAATAAGGTATTTTTTTTTGTTGGCTTGTTTTTTTAAGTTTCAGGTTACTTGTATTTATAGTTCAAGTGACTATTTTAATTATAGTTCTGCAGGTCTGTCTGTGTAAGTCTTACCTTACAAAACCAGATTGTCTTTTGTCTCCTCTCTCTTAAAATTTTTAGAGTAGCACTGAAATAACTGAGGATAGCTCTTATTTCAGTTATTCTCTATCAAATAATTAGTGCAAGAAAGTAATCAGGAATCAGTTGTTTCCTATTTCATTGCTTCCAAGTTTGAGCGGGAGTTCAGTGAGATGTAGGCAAGGATGAATCAGAGACAGGATGTACATCCTGCTGTGGAAGCAGGGAAATAATGAGTGCTAGCAGTACTTTTTTCTTCATGCTCTCCAAAATACAACTATTGCATTGCTTCCTAAACTATTGCTACAAGACCATCTCATAGTTCTTATTTAATCAGCCAGTTAAAGTTCTACGTGGTCTTGGAAAAAAAAAAAATGTTATTAGTTTTACATGCAATGCTGAAACAATTTATGCTTGATAATCTCTTCCTTAACTTATTTGCAAAATAACCCTTACGTTATCTATAGTAAGAAAAAGAATAAAATTACAGTTCAGTAACCTGGTATGTCAAGTTTTATATGGCAGTTCTGTTAGTCTCATGAAAGGCAAGAAATGCTGAAGGCAGTCATCTTGAATGATTTTTCAGACAATGAAATACTTGAAAATTATAGAAACTTCAGCTTAATATTGCCTTCAGGTTTTTTTGTTAAATGTTTACTGTCATGTTTGAGGAGAACTGGATGTACTTTGTTCTCTTTTCTTAATAGTATGTTTTACATATACATAAATAGATATTAATATGATTCTAGTTAAAAAGAAGAAGCCTTAAAAAGAGAATGCTGGCATTTAAGTATGCCTGTGCTGCTCTGCTCCTCATCAATAAAGGAGCACTTGAAAATTTAGGTGCCCTGGTTGTGGGTTTGGGGATTTTCTTTTTTGATAACTGAAGTAACTTTAATACAATGCATAGAAAAAACTTCATTACATGCTACATTAGCAAAAATATTGCTTTCAATAAAATGCAGAATTTTTTTCCCCTAGAGGGAAAAAGAATTAGTAAAAAATGTGAGTTTTGTAGACAAGCCACAGCATGTATACGGTATGATGTGTGCAGTTTCATTCAAACTAGTGATATTACATAGTAGTTGAAGAAGCAGGTGTTTAGAAAATACATCTACTAAACTGCAGATGTCTTTGGCTCAGATTGACTTCATAAGGTTAGAGAAACAGTAAGTAATTCAATGTGGCGTGTTAAATTCAGTATGTCAGTGCAGTGCAGGTTGATTGAACAATTAATACTGTGTATCCTTCAGTTCTGGAAATGTTTCAGTAAATAAATTATAATAATATATGTAAAAGGTGAAAAAATTGAGTGGATGAGAAATGTATAAACTTAGCATACTTAAAATGCACATTGTGACGCGCTATTTAATTAAACAAACATAACAAGCAAGTTCTCTGACTTTGTATGTTGAGAGAAAGCTAAGAGTTAGAAAGAGAAGAATCAAGTGAGGTGGAAGAAGACAAGGAATCTCTTTTCAGAACTGGAGAAGGCACTCTGGTTGCCTCTGTGCATCCTTGAGTTTATTTTAAAAATTGTACCTTATTTTCCTGAAAACAAAGATACCAAAGCAACATGCTCTCTTCTCAATGCTTTGCTTACCTTACAGAAAAAGGACACACCTTCTAAAAGTATTCTTTAATGGAACCATACATGGGATTAGAAACCTGCTCTCAAATATATGCTTGATTTTCTCTTTGAATATCTGGAAAAGTATTTGATTACATCTCTACTGAAATATCACTTGTATCCTGTATGTGCAAGCAGATACTTACTGAGAAAGTTTTGCCCATCAAACACTGATGGTGACTTTCTCCTGACACTAATACTGTTTAGTTCTGTCCTTATTACAGTAGAAAACACTGCAAAAATCCAGGAAGTTGTTATCCTTGTTTTTTTTGTGGTTTTTTTTTCTGAAGACCTAGTATAGGGAAGCAGTGGCATATGGAAACTTAAATACAAATATAAACAAAATATAAACATTCTGTCATGTCAGCAAATTACATTCCTAGTAATATAAACCATTGGGAGTATTCTTTCCTTCTGTCACTTTTTTTTTTTTAAATGCAGTTTTACAAGTAATCCCTGGGGTTTCTTTTGCCCATCTGGAATGGAAATTTAACCTAAAAAGGAAAACTTAATACGCTTGGCTGAATATGAGCATGACAGTGATTAACGTTCTGCTTTAGGGAATGAACATGCTCAGGAAGGACAGTTTGCTTAATAATTATTATCATCATCATGAAGTAGTACTTGTTTTGGTACTTGTGCCTTCATAGCAGGTAGGGAACAGCAATTCTACTGTTGTAATTGTAATTTGTTGCCCAAGTGCTCTTCTTAGGTGGAGATTTTAATACTGACAAGGGCCGTTGTTGTTCAGAAAACATTATAGGATTTTAGGAAATCACAAGTCTCAAGTTCTTTTCTGCAGTGCTTTAGTGCCACAGCATTCTCTCCTCCATGGAGAAGCATCCATGACAATGCTGACGTATACAGATCATACACACGTGGTTGTCTGACCTTTAATGACACTTTAAGGAAAAGTCCAAAGCATAGTGTGTGCCTATATTATGCAGAAGTAATTTTTCTGTTGGGAATGTTTGAATAGAGGTGTTACCAACACAGATGTATATGTTTGTAATTGTAATGATATTGAACTAAAATAAGCATATAATATTAACATAATTCAAAGCAGAAGAAAAGTGATATTTACCTTTCATAACATGAAGATTCAAAACCAAAATAAATACCTTACAAACAACTAGAAGTTCAACAAAAAAAACTATTTCAATTTGATTCTAATTGCTAAATTGCAAAACAAGAATAAATAGAAATCATTCTAAGACTTCTAGAATATTAGTGGAATAGTCTCATTAGACCTTGTGAATTCAAGAAGCGCTGTTGACATCCACTGGATAAAATTTAAATAATGGTTCTCATATTTCATGCAACTAAAATTTGGAATTATCATTACAGAATTACCATGTCTGTACATGCCTTCACTTTTATTTGGCTTTATTTTCTGTCCTTGAAGAACAGCAATAGACAACTGTAGCAGTTCCCTCCGAGTAGGGAAAACTCTGCAGGGCACACAGAAGAGCTATAGCAGTTCTTCCATGAGTTTGTATTACAGTTGGAAAGATTAGCACCGCAGAATAGCAAGAGAAAACAGGAAAAGAACACTCACCTGTATTCAAAGATCTAGACTCATGCAGAAAATCAACAGAGGAATCTCCAAAAAGAGATCCTTACCCAGTCAGCCCCACCCCTTCTGGTCGCAGAGCTGAATTGTACTATTTTTGCATGGCTTTTTTATAGTAAAATAGCTCTTAATTAGGGCTCTAGAGTCTGTATCTTCCTGCAGGACAACTTTATTTTTTTTTTTCAAGGAAATGATTTTCAGTAACTGTAGTATTCTTTGCAGTCATGATCATTGAGTGATGCTATTGTTATTTGAGTTGACGTTTATCTCTGTTTCACTAGTATCATCAAATCAATCTGTTAAGCTTTCTCTTCTTCCCACTTGTTAACTCATTTAGACAGCAGTTTATCTACTTTCTCTATGCTGAAGTTTTTCTAATGCATTAAATAGTTTCTTCTCTAATATTTGATGTAATTAAACCTTGTTTTCTCCTGGGCCTTTTGAAAAAATGCTATGCACCAACTCTTCCTTCAAATGAGCGTTTTGTAGAAAGCAACAGTTTTTTGTAAACTAAGGGCATTTCATAGTAAAAAGCATTTATTAGGCAAAAATACGTTAACAAACAAGGAGTGGTGCACAACCATCAGTAGCACCAATATGATGGTGGGAAATATGCATACGATTTGCTTGAAGAATATTAATTTCAAATTTGAAATAATAAAGATGAATGGGAATGTTGTTGTTTAAAGCAAAGTCTATAGTCTCCTGATGCAAAACCTAAAATGCTATGTTTGTGAACTACTTCGGATAAAAAAAGATAACTACTTTGGATAAAAAAAAGAAATTTTATCCAAAGCAAGGATATTTATTTCAAACCAAAGGTGTAGATTTTTTTGTTCATTTGTTTTTGTTTTTCTTAGGGATGTTGCAAACAAACCACTAGTAATTTTGTTGTGCTTATTACTGCTGTGCACTGTGTTCCTTGTGACTTTTTGATTGTGACCTAAGAAATGGCCTTTTGCAAGAGCAGATTCTCCTTGAACTTGCTCACTTTTGTCAATTCTTTTAGATGAACAGTCTTGAAATTGTCAGGTGGTAACAAAACTGGGGATTAGGATATGTATCTTGAAGTCATTCTTCTTAATATATGCTAGTATTCCTGGCAAATGTGCTTTCTGTGTTGCCAGTTCTGCTAGATGTCTTAATATCCTGGCATCTGGATTGTAACAATTAGAATCACTGAATCATTTAGATTGGAAAAGACTTTTATGGTCATCAGGCAAGGTGCAAAATAAGGATGTAATTATATATGTATTTTTAGTAGTAATGGACCAGTTACAACATTGTTCTGCAGTATGCTGTATATCAAAACTTGAGAAATAGGAGGGACTATCCAGTTATATATAGGATAGGCTTTCTTAATTGCACTGAGAGTTTCTTCCAGAAGAACTCCCTTTGTCTTCCAGTGCAAATTGCTAATACTTATGTTTGTTTACAGTTAAGTGAAATAAATTTCATTTCTATGAATTGAATTCATAGAAATTCAGTTCTTGAATTGAGGATTGCTCAAAACTTATTAGAAACTAGGAGGGAAGCAATTAGAGAAAGACTTTTGTAAAACAGAGCAATGCTGATATTTTGTTCCTTTGTATAACTCAGGTGTGCAGAGTATCAGGTATTCAAGTATCACGAGTGGGGCAGATTTGTAGTCCATACTGACATTTTTATTACCATATATGGTTGGGTTTCGATGGATGAATTTCTAATATTTTTCTTTCTTTTTTTCTTTAACTATTATTTTTTAGAGAGACATAATTTTTACACTTGACATATTTGGGGAAATTATAGATCAACTTCTGATGCTTGTAATTGGAAGACACTGTACAAAACCAAAAGGAAGAAAACAGTATTTTTAGACTTCTGTGTAACTAAATTGATCTATAGATAAGATTGTAATCCAACATTAAGGTCCCTATTTTTATCAAAAATGAACGTCTGCATTTCTGGGATAAACTAGTCTTGCTTTTCTTCCCTTCAGTTGTATCCCCAGTAAATTTGTGTAATGATATATGCTTTTCGTATAGGACTTAAGCAAAAGCAAATGTAATGTTTATTTTCTAGTTCATCAGCTTCATTAATTACATGTGTAATATAGGAGGCCAGTCATTTTCTGAATGCCATACGTCTACAGAAACAGTCTACCTGATTAGAAACCCACTGGAGTTGCTAAGTCATTCCAAGAATATCAGTTGAAGAATTTAATGTGTAACAACAGGGCATGGAGTAAGAGTACCCAATCCAAACACTGACAAATACATTGTTTATGAACTATTTGAATCATCAGCAAGGGTGGCCATTCATTAAAGAATGGATGTGTTACGAACTGTGTGTCTCATCCATATCTATTCTAATGAAAGAAGCTGTATCTGCTAAATGAAACCTAGCTGTTGTTGTGTTAAAGTTTGTCTTTTCTCTCACTGATGCTCAGAGTTCTTCATACAGTTTCAATGCTGACAATCTGTTAGTACTCAAGTTTTATATTACTTTGATTATTTAAGTTACTTATTTCTGAATCTCTTAACACTGAAAACAACTTCAGCATCCTTTTACCATAGCCAGATGTGTTTTATTTTTGCTTTTTACTGTATGTCTGTGTTCAGTGACTTGGAAAATGTTTAAGAATTTCATGGTCTGGTGATAAATATATATATATATTTTTTTTTTTTTGCCAAAAACAGTGTACCAAAAAGCAAATAATTTCTTGGTTATACTTTGTAGGCTGGCTTTAGAAGAGAGAGAGATGACAAACTGCATTTTCCTTTACCTTCCAATGAAATAATAAAAAAGACTGTAGTAAGCTGCTGTAACAGCATGCATAAGAATCTGTTCATCAGCAACTCTGCATTTGACAACATGTTACACTTTTTTAAGGCTGGTACAGGGCAGTGAATAGCCAAATAAAACTAAACTGTATGGGTTACTGAGTAAGAAATTCTTATTTTGAATCTTGACTGAACAGGTGACATTTTGTATTAGTAAAGTCTGAATAGTAGACCTTTAAGCATGCATTCCAATTTGGATTTTAATGTGTGCTGTTGTGGTAATTGTAAATGAGTTCATCTCAGCGTAATTAAATCCCCCAAAGCAATGTAGTTTAAACTGGGCTAGCACCTTCTGTGGTGACACTGGAATAAAACCTCATGTCTTTGAGTTCAAGAATTTGCTTTCTTCACAAGCCCTATTTGCTTAAAATCTGCTCATTGTCTTAATTTTCTGAGGCCCTCAATCTGACGCTTACTCATAAATTTACTAGAATATGAATTCTAACACCATTGCATTGATCTTCAAGGGGCAAGGTATTTTCTATGAAAATTTTCATAGGAAGTGGTAAATTCTGCAGTGGAAAGCATATTAAAACAACTTTTATAAATTCTAAACTGTCTCATGTGTCTTGAGGTCTTGTAAATGGTTTTACGTTTTTTTTTGGTTTTCAGTATTCCACATCAACATATCCATGCAGTGTACTGGAACTAAAGAGTTAATGCTCCAATTCCATGTACCTATCCCTGTACATTACAGAAGTCATGGGATCTGACCCTTCCGGGTGGGGCGGTCTCTTACTGCCTGGAAGTGGGTGCTAAAGGGTGCTTTCCTGCCGTTCCAAGCTTTTCAGGTTTGACTCAGTCTCAGGAATTCTCTCTCTCTTCTCTCTCTCCTATCTTATTTGATTTATTAGTCTCAATTTCAATTAGATTGTATTATATAGTGTTATTTTGCAATCCGATATTATGGTTAGTAAAGTAAGTTTTCCTTCATAGATTGTTGCCTCTGTGTTGTTTTTTTTTCCTTCCTTCCTTCCTTCACATTTTGTGGGGTGGGGAGAGGGGCAGGGGCCTACTGCCCCTGTCACGGGCATAGATTGATCTAGTTAACTCCATGACAGATCTTCAGTTTGAAATTTAAAACTATGCAGGCTTTCTGTCATTAGAATTATCACGCAAACTTAGACTACATACTTCTTGTGTCCTTGTTCTGAGGGCTTCAGAACTGGATGCTGTATTCCAGGTGGGGTCTCAAAAGAGCAAAGTAGAGGGGAAGAATAACTTCCCTCAACCTACTGATCATGCTTTTCTTGATGCTTGATGATTTGTAATTGGTCTTCTGAACTGACTTCATGATTTTTTCTTGATGATTTGTAATTGGTCTTCTGAACTGCTAACACACGTTACTGGCTCAAGTTGAGTGTTGCATCAACTAACACCTCCAAATCCTTCTCCTCGGGGCTGTTCTCAGGGCATTCTCCACCCAGCCTGTATCTATGCTTGGAATTGCCCAGTTCAGGTGCAGGAGCTTGCACGTGGCTTTGTTGAATATCACAAGGTTGACATGAGCCTACATATGAAGCCTGGCCAGATCCCTCTAGATACCATCCCTTCTGTCTAGTATATCAATAGCACCACAACATCAACAGCTTGACTTTGTCTGCAAACTTGCTGAGGGTGCACTTGATCCCACTATCCATGCTGCCTACAAAGATGTTAAATAACACTAGTCCCAGTACCAATTTTTGAGGAATGCCATTCACCACTGGTCTCCCGTTTGACACTGAGCTGTTGACTGCAACTTTCTGAGTGCAACAATCTATCCAATTCTTTATGCAGCATGTGGTCCATCCATCAATTCTGTTTTTCTCCAATTTTTTTTACCAGGATGTAATACAGGACAGTGTCAGATACTCTGCACAAGTCTGGAAAGATGATGTCAGCAATCTTCCTTTGTCCACTGACTTTGTAACTCCATCATAAAAGGACTTTACTTGTGCAGACTTATACATTATGTGAAATTTGTTATTATTGTTTCAAAAATAGTAACTAGGGCTCTGCTGTTGTTACAGTGCTAGCTGTGACTTGTTTTACAAATTTAAGAGGCTATTAGTTGATATCCTTTCTTCCTGTTTATGGAACAGAAGGGGGTCTCAATTAAAAATAATGAAACAGGCAATCTCTTCAGAAAATGAAAACAACTTTAAATTTTTTAACTCATTGCAGTTTTTCAGATAAATTGTGAAATTTCCTTTTGCATATTTACTAGTTGCATTTATATTTGTAGAACAATAGGACAGTGTAATTTTTCATTTCCTCCATTTTTCATTTGAACACCGCACACAAGAATTCATGACTATATATTTTACTTTTCTCTGAATTCTTAATTACAAGAAGAGAAGAACACATCTGAAAATGACACAGATACTGCTTTAAGTTCATACTCATAGAGTCATAGAATGACCTGGGTCGAAAAGGACCATAGTGATCATTTAGTTTCAACACCCTTGCTGTATGCACCCCTACTAGATCAGGCTACCCAGAGTTCAGTTTTATAATCTCTTGGTAAGCTCCTTGATTCTTGGTATCTTCTTCTACATGAATACTTTGAAAATACTGACACAGATACTCTTCAACAATAAATAGAAAACACTGTGTTGTATGTATGAAGGAGTATTATTTTACCTCTTCAGTTCCCATTATGATCTTAATAAGAAAATTAGTAGTGAATCATGTGCCAGTACTTTTTGGCTTTGTAAAAGAAGGAAATGAAACAAAAGTAATGATATAGGTAAATAAATCTTTGGACAGTAAGTATGCAGTTCTACTTGTTTCAGAAGATTGACTTTTTTTTCACCTCAGTGACTTCATTTCTTTAAATATTAAAAAAAAAAAAAAAAGAAAAAGAAAAAAAAAGAAAAGAAATTAAAAATCCTTACTGAAATATATTAATCTGTCCAAATAAAAATTTTCTGTCAGTAATTTGTAATGATTTCTTCTCTGTATTGTGTTTTACTTTTGTCACTTCAAATTTCCATACATCATTGCTACAGGGGAGAGGAGAAATTAAAAAACAGTTCTGGAAATAATGTTTTAAAATAAAGTAGTGAATATATGCATACAAAGTAAATTCCGATGAGTACACAAACTTTGGAGTTGGAAAAGGAGTGTATGTTAGAAACATTTTTCTACTAAATGACTGCTCAAGAAAAAGTGTTGGAGATGACTACTTAAATGAGTTTATTCACTTTATACGGTTCAGAAATATTTGTTTCAAAAATTAAATTGTCGTGTTTTAAGCAGCCATAATGTAATCTAGAACAGTAATCTGTTCTGATTCTCATTTATCACTGTAAATTTCTGTATGTTATCTTGGTGTCACAAGGAAGACTTAAAAGCATTTGTTAGGTGTGTCTTGATGGGATCCCAGTTCACCTAATCTTAAATCTTAGGGCTAAACTAAATGTGTTTCTAGTACAAGAGAAATATTACCACTTGTGGATATAGCAAATTCTGGAATTCCAAAACCAATGTAGCTGTAATCTGAAAGATTACTGGAACTATGGCATACCCTCATGAAAACAGATAATTTATGGTGAATCCTATTTTCTTGGATACTAGATTTCATAGGTCTGTATAGTTAGACTATTTGTTTAAATCTATTTATTTATTTATCTGTTTCCTAAATCGTTGGAGCAAGATTTTTAGACTTTTTCTAGCTTTTCTTAGGCATTTCAAAAAATAAAAAATAAAAAAGTAAAAATAAAATAACCATCACCATTATCTTGAAGTCTGGCAGGTATCTGCTGTTTCTGTTTGTAAACTCTCAC
Source organism: Perdix hodgsoniae (assembly GCA_035772895.1). NCBI lineage: Eukaryota > Metazoa > Chordata > Aves > Galliformes > Phasianidae > Perdix > Perdix hodgsoniae. Next base: position 2,807,917 of record JAPSGF010000071.1, read on the forward strand.
AGCTCAGCTGTTGTAAATTTACATATACCTTGTAGTAGTGTTCTTAATGTATAGGCTGATGCATGTCCAGTGTTATGTATGTAATAAGCCAATTATCAGAAAACATTCAAGGTGATTACTTGGTCTTTGATTTTCCTAGTTTTCTGAACAATTTTTTTTGTACTAAAACCTGAAAATTGTTAGACAAAAGACAAAATAGGAAGAAGCTTTGCTTGGAGACACTCTGAGTACCTCTTAGGAGCTCTTTGTCAAAAGACATTGTCAGGAGGCACATGGTCAAAATGTTGAGTGTTTCTACCCGTAGTGTGGTTGATTATTTGAAAGAATAGGGATGTACCAATATCATGTGAGAAATGTATCTTTCAGCTCTTCTAATATCTCTTAAATCTCTTTAAGCTCTTACCGATGCAAAAAGAACATTTTCTGCTACAACTAATTTTTCAAAGAAGGATTATGGTAACATTTAGTTGTGATCTAGTATGTCAATTACAAAATTCCCTATTAATTTTCCCCTTCCTTATGTTTGGCAAAACTTTGAACAAATCATGTTTTAAGTTTGTTCTCCAAATATTACAATTATTTTTTTTTTCTTTTCTCACTTCATGGAAACAGAAAGTATGATGAATGCCTCACAGGACAGTTGTTCTCTAATCTTATAGATTTGGTATGGTATTTTATAAATCTTGCTATTTGTAGTGAAGTTATCAGTACCAATTCTCTATACTACTTTCCTTTTTTTTTCCTCTGAGAAGTGATTTTTCACTTTGGTTTCCAAAGCTATTTCTTGCTGAACAATTGCCTGATGGGCTATACCTAAACCTGCTAAATTGATTTTTCTTCTTTCCTATATTTTCTTCTTTCCTGTGTTGTTTCTTCACCCATTTCCCAATTGTGTTGGTGCTGATTAAATGTACACCCAAGTTAAGACTATCTTTAAATTACAGTTGTAAATACAGCCTATCTGTTTATCAAGACACTTGCAGTGGTCTGCTGTAGCATCCTTGTTGCCATTCCCAGAGCAGATGGCTGCCGTGTTTGAGCTGGGACAGTCAATTCCAGGGCAATTACTGAGTTCAGAACTAAATAATCTGAGGTGTTTGTGAATTAATACAGACCTTCCATGCATCTTCATTAGTAGAACATATGTATGTGCAGACAGTGTGAATTTCCGTTCACACTGATCATTCACAGAATCTCAGAATTGTAGGGGTTGGAAGGGACCTCCAGGGATCATTGAGTCCAACCCCCATTCACCTTTTCTGTTCTGTGACTGCCCGGACAACTTTTCAGTCAGCTCAATAAACTGCCTGATATGACTTCTAAGTATTTAAAACTTGCCTATTTTGTAGCCTGGCTACATACAGAGGCTCAGCCTATGGATGTGTAACTGTTCTTACTGAAAATCCAAACTTGCAGGCTTCAATATCCTTTCCCATGTAGCAAAATAAAGGAAGAAAGTTATCAGCATAAATATAATTTTGCCTCTAAGCATTCTTGTTTTGATTGACTGTAATGAACAAGAATCTTGGAACAGACTGCGCTTTCACCATGCAATTATACCAGCACTTTGAAAATACTCTAAAAGTAATAACCATCACTTACAAAAAAAAAAATTCAAGTGCCTGATTATATTTTTGAATAAGCAGTCACCTTCTTTCATCTCTTATGTAAGTGTGTCTCAAACAAACAAGCAAAAAGCAGAAACAAAAGAACACCCCAAACATAACAGTGAAGAAGTTGAAAGGAAGAAAGACTCAGAAGCAGAGAATGCACAGAGTAGGTGGATTGATGGAAAGTTTTTTTTCTGATATGCAAGCTAATTATGTGCATATCAGCATAAATATTTATGAACTACTAAAGATACTGCTTATGGGATACTCTCTGCAAAGGAAAATTTTCACTCTTTGGAATACCAGTATATTTCAAAGGTAGCATTCTTTTCAAATTGGAATGACACGTCAAAATTTTGTGAGATGAAAAATCAGTAGTGGAAAACAATCAGAATGTAAATGTAATGTTTAATTTGGTTTAATGCAAATGAGAATTTGAAACTCACAAGGCTTCCTATGTTGCCTCAACTTTTATCCCTAAATTATTAGATAAAAATTACTTCTGTACCCCAGCAAATCTTAATGAAATTGCTGTGGTTTGAGTGGGAATGCCTAACGAGCAATGCATAATATTATGACATGTTTAGATTGGTGAATTTATTTTGTCTCTAAGTAGAGCTAGTAAACCTTAAACCTATGTTTGTTTTAGAAATGAAGACACAAATTGTATCTCTCTTTTCCAAGAGAATATCTTAAGCAAAGATATTCAGGTCCTGAAGTGAAACTAATGCCTGTAAATTAGAGAGCAGTGTCACCACTGTTTCAGTGACATGCTGCAAGATCTTTGGATCAGCTACTGTACTTGGAGGACTAACAGCAGTTTCTGCCCATCACTGCAGGCAGTCCAGGTGGATGAGGCCAGACTTGTGCAGAGTTGCTTATCTCAGAACAATGTAGTGTGGGGCAGCTGATAAGCCATACCATGAATCTGTATAATGCAGAGGCTGTCAGCGCAGAATTTCATCAGAGTTTTTGCCTCTCAATCTGTGTGAGCTGTGGAATAGGCCAATTTCAGCTGATCTTGGGCTTGGTGAGGGCTTCTGTCGCTCCTGTTTTTTACAAGGTCTTGTCCTTCCTGTAAGCGTGGTTGTATGGTTTCTGCAGAGCCTGATCTGCCCTTCCATTTTATCTCCTCGAAGTGCTGTTGCATTAAATGATTTCAGTGACACAAAGTAGTCATCGGTGTTAAAAGTCAAGTGTGTGGTGTGTTTGGATCCTTCTACAGCTCACTCAGTGTATTTTTCTCCAAAGAGTTTAGTATGAGCGTTTGTGAATGGCAGGATGAAGTGTTTGGTCTTGTTTGCCCACACTCAGAAATCTTTTATCTATGCATATAATTATTTTCATTAATTTTATGTACCACATTTACTTTGATAACTGTACAGGAAAGTATCTTGATTAGATCAGTGTTACCTCAGGATTGTTCTAAACTGTTAGCAAAAGTTACAATTCTCAAAGTATCATTTTTGTATTTTTCTCCAGCATGCTTGGATTTTACAGATGGATAAAATTTCATTAATAGTGCAGCAGTAGCCTTGGAGCAAAGAGAATAGTTGACCAGAATTCTTTTTCATTGTCAGCAGCTGGCATTTATTTTCATCTACTGTGTATATTTAAGAAAGAAAAGAAAAAAAAAAAAGAAAAAAGGTGATCTAACCTGAAATCTTCAGTCTGTTATTATTTAACATCAACCTTCTACATTATTTTGCTGAGAAGAAGAAATACAATAAAAATTCAAATCTCTTCCTGCTAAGTAGTGGAATTGAAGTAGTTGTAGAAAGAAATTATGCTGTGCTGAACAGTAGGAATGCTGAATTATGCCAAGACTACGCTTTTTTATCAGCTCACTGAGACAAGTCTATTTTTGAGAGAACTGTGTAAAAGAAACCTGACTTGAAAATGTTTGCAACTCTTCTCATTTTGGAAGGCTTTCTATATTCTGAATCATTGTTAATATATAACATTGGGTCAAATAATTTGCTTTTCTTTTTAACAATGAGCTTGGATGTGCTAGCCAAGCGCTACATGGAATGGTGTTGTCAAACTCTGTAACAGTTAATTAAAAGACTCTAATGAAAACTTTGTAAGAAACAGACATTGTATATTCAGATTTTTATTTTTTTGGGGAAAGGGTATATAATTGAAAGATGTGATTATGTTCAAAAACTTCTTTGAAATATGCACCCATCTTGTTTAATTGCTGAGTTAGGAACTTGCAAGAACATTAATGTAAAAAGTTTCATACCAAATGTGACATATGTGACTTAGTTGAGAATTTTACTGTGGTGTTTGTTTTTTTTTACACTGTAATGTGAAATTCTATGCTAAATATATATATATATATTTTTTTTTTCATGATGGAAGCTTTCTTCTCCCCCAGTCCTAGTAGTCAGAGAAGGCAGTGAGTTTTCTAACTTACTACAGAGCCTAAACTAGGTACAGACCTAATTATTTGGTGGTTTGCAGTCACTCATTGCAGATGAGTTGATTACAAATTCATCAGAATTCAGTTTGATTTTAAAGCCTAGGCTATTTAAGCACAGAAAATTCAAATGCCAATCAGCTTGTCTTGACAAGATGTGCTGATAGTACATTAGATTTACTTTTCGTTCTTTCTGTAGGAGTTCTGCACAACTTTTTTGTTTATTCCATTTTTATTTTGTGAAATATATGTAGGATTACTCTGAGAGTAATACTTCCTATTTATTTCCATGGAAAATACAATAGATACAAAGCACACAATAACACTGTTTTCTGAAGTACAGTCTCAGCTACAAAATGTTATTTTTCTACATCATCACCACTGTGAGCCCAGTTGTGTAGATAAGGTGATTAAAACACTCCATTTAATGGTGTGAACATTGTGCATGGCTGTCTAGAACATCGCTTGTCTTTCACATAGCTGTCACCACTGCTGAAATGCAGCACCCACCTAATTTTATCTAATTTTAACTGCATTTGCTTCTATTTCGAGAGCTGAATGTTACTGAACAATTTAAACTTTCATTGTTGACTTACTTCATGTGAAAAGCTTTAACTTTGTCTTTCATCAAATACTTTTCAAGTAGTCTTTTTCTTTAGTTTTCATTTAATTTCATAGCTTAATCCTTTATCTGTTATCTCAAAATTAGAGGATGACATTCTGGACTAACTGGAGCCAGTAAGAACTCTTCCATTTATTTAATGTATTATGACAAAAAAATCTGCCATTTTTCTGTGAACTTTTCCTGTTACAGTCTTGTCTTTGATTCACCTTTAAAATCTGTTGACCTGTTAGTTGTGGCATCACCACAATTATTCACCAATATTGGTATTCACCAGTAGCTAGCAATATGTCACATTATTAGCTAGAATTAGCTAGAACTTCTTTGTTGATATCTTCTGTTTGAAGAAAGCTCCTTTTCATCAAGTTTTGGGGTTTTTTGTTGTTGTTGTTGTTTTTTTTTTTCCAGATTTTTTTGTTGTTTTAACAAGGCTGTAGTATGAAAAGATGTATCACTGAGTATGCATGCAGTGTAGTGGAAATGTCAATCTGTTGTTTGTCAAGATGCTACTAATAGGAAACAGCAAAATGAAAACTGTTGCAGTATTGCAGCAACACATGTAGTTTGCATTGTTAGTTAAATGCAGCATGTGATCTTGGAGTAAGTTTTATGTCAAACATTTATTATTCTACGCAGTGCAAGACATGCTGAAATACAAACAGTCATGACTGGAATTTTTTAAGAGAATATTAGTAAAATCTGATCTAGATGACTTCTCATGGTTCTTTTGTTTTTGGTCAGTACTATGAACTGACAAAGCTCCTGAGTTCCATTCACTAAAGCATTTAAGGAGAAACATTTGTCTGCTCCTGGGAACCAAATATTATTAGTGGCATTAATAATATTTGATTGAATACTCTTTTGATGAAACACTACAGATAAGTAAATCAACTGTTTATTCCAGAGAAATACTTTACTATGTAAATATAGTTCTACTAACTACGAACACACTGCACTTTTTCCCTGTTGGAAATTAATCATACCGTTCAGTTTCATGCTCTATCTGCTCTTGCCCACACTGGGCTGTTTCTCTGTGTTAGCAAGCTTCACCATTGTCCTGCCTTCCCAGATATGGATAAATAGAGTTGGTGCTTCTGGGTGGAATGAGTTGAGATGTGTTGATGGTTGGACTAGGTGGTCTTAGTGATCTTTTCCAGCTTTAACAATTCTGTGATTTTATAATACACATGTAATATACTTACTGGTAATGTCAAAGTCATATACAACTTCCACTTTGTCACGGACTGTTTACTTTTGGATATCTATGCACAACTCTAAAAGAACATATTTCTAATCTGCGCCTGGGATTGTCATCCTTACTACAGGCTTGAATGTCTCTGTTGAGTGCAAAATGCAAAACCAGACACAATGCTGCTATAAAGCAATGTAAACATTTATGCAATAATGAAACACAAAGAAATGTACTTGAGACATTATCTCTCATTTCTTGCAAAGCAAGCTTATAAGCTATAGCTATAGCTGTGTTTGAGTAAGTCAGGTTATCAGTCACTATTTTTAAAGTGAAAATGCCCTAGGGAAGTTACAAAACTCATCAGATACACAATATAAACTAAGTCTAACAGCATAGGTTTGAGCACTCTCAGTGTGTTTGGTGCCGTATAGATGTGTCTCTGTCCTAATAATGAAGTTAAGGATTATTTGTGCCTGTTTTAAAAAAGTAAGCTCTTAGCTGAGAAGCTAGGAATGCCTAGGCAGTATACAAGAATGGGACCCTTTCTCCCTTTGTATGAATGTTTTACTAGCTATACCAGTATGCTTTACTAGCTGTACTGTGCTTTATCATGAACTACAGCAAAAGGATTGGAGAGCATAGTGAAAGATAGAAGCATAAAAACAGTGAGTTTTACTTTTGTGGAAGTAGCCAACATGTCTCTGCCCAGCTTCTGCTAACAGGGGCATGATCCTGAGCATGGATACCCCTAGAACTCAAGTGTTTCTACTCCATGTCATGCAGATGTATGTCATGCACAAAGATCTTAATGTAATCCTGCAGTTCCTCTACTGCAGCCATTCTCTACTACAGTCATTCTCCCTGAAAGACTTTCTTAGGTAAGCCAGATATAGCCCTGGGAAATACACATGGGAACCAGGGTGTCAACTGTATCATTTTTGTGGCATATAAATCTAATAGAAATCAAGTAAAATATATTTCATAGAAGTCTGCAATGATAGCTTATTTCCTTGGCTTTACAGCAGTATTTTAATCCTGAATTCTACTGAGATTTCAAAACATTTATTTTTGCAGCTTGAAAAGAACGTGGCATTACTGGTTGTGAGAAATATCTTTTAATGGGATTTCTGTTGATCTCTTATTTGCCAAGTAGACTGCATAAGGAATAGATAACAATACATACAATTTTAAGAGAATCTTTCAGAGTACTTATCATGAACTTTGAAAGTACTGTGATCATCTAATATAAGGAGAAAAGAAAAAAAAAAGCTAAATAGTGCAAATTGCAGTGTATTTCAAAAAAGGAGTCTCTGCTAAATTCCATAGTATCTGCAAACAGGTACGGGTTAACTGTTTTTGTCTAGGCTTGGCAACCTGTGTACCAACCAATTGTCAATGCAATGTAAAATGGTCATCATATAAAATAGGAAAAGAATGAGGTACCAAACCTTTTAACAATAATATAAAAATAGTACAATATCTTGCATGAGCATTTGTCCACTTCTATGAAATATAAATTCAAGAGGCTTCATAGATTACTTTTTAAACAAAGTCTATGATATCAGTATATTTGCTTTTCTGTGTGATTTATTTGTATTAACCTGTGGCATTTTGCCTTAATGACTGAGTGAATGATGAAGTAGATCTGTTTGCTTTGACAAGAAGACATTTATTGTAAGTGATGTATACTGCAAATGTATCTCTTTTGGAGAAGAAAAGGTCAGCAACCAGTAAGTGATCTTTAAATAAGTGTGTGTATACGTTTACACTAGATATTATTATTACTGTATATATACATGTATGTATATATATATATGGTAATAAAATTCTTAGACTAATGAAGATAGCTTATAAAGCTAATGTTTTCCTTCTGAGTAATGTGTATCGTTTTCATAGAATCAGAGAATCACCAAGGTTGAAAAAGACCTTCAAGACCCAGTCCAACTGTCTACCTGCCACCAGTGTTTCCCCACTAAACCATGTCTCTTAGTACCATATCCAAATGTTTCCTGAACACCTCCAGAAGCTGTTAATCATCTCCCATCCCAGGCAGCCCATTCCAGTGCCTGACCACTCTTTTGTAGAATAAGTTTTACCTAACATCCAATCTGAATCGCCCCTGGTGCAACTTGAGGCCAGTCCTATTACTAGTTATGCGGGAGTAATGCACCTCTACACAACCTCCTTTCAGGTCATTGTAGAGACCAGTAAGGTGTCCTCTGAGTCTCCTCCAGACTAAGCAATCTCAGTTCCCTGAGCTGCTTCCCGTAAGACTTGTGCTCCAGACTCCTCACCAGCTTTGTTGCCCTTCTCTGGACATGCTCCAGGGTTTCAGTGTGTCTTTGTTCTAGCAAGGAGGCCAGAACTGAACACAGTACCCAATGTGCAGCCTCATGAGTGCTGAGTACAGAAGAACAGTAACTTCCCTACTCCTTCTGGCAACGTTATTTCTGATACAAGACAGGGTGCCATTGACCTTGCCTCCCTGGGCACGCTGCTGGCTCATGTTTAGTCAAGCATCAACCGGCAACCATTTCTTCCACGCAGAAGAAACTTTGATTGCCAGAAGCTTTGGTACATGTCATAAATAGTGTGTTTATCTATATAGTTTTCATAGGCTTATAATATATATTTTTTGATGTTGTACTTTATTCTTTCCAACTTGAAAATTCACAGTAATAATCCTTAGGAAGTAATAACAGAAGATAATTTTCACAATTTTTGAAATTTTTTGACTTTTAATTAAATCAGCCAAAGATTGGTAAGGGAAGGAAGGAGAACAATAACACTCATAATAGAGTTGACACCCTAGTTTTGTTCTCAAACTGACAGAATACAGAAGCACTTTCTCTACGACCCAGTATTTATTTATTTTTATTAGCCTCAAAGAAAAGCATGGAGAGTATTTGCCCTAGTTAAGATTTTGCCAGAGTTGGTATTCTCCAGCACAAAATTGTTTCATAATGACAGAGCATTTTTTATTATTCAGTTGGATTTGTTTGTATATTATCTAGGTATGCATTCCAGACCCACACATGTTGAAACCATGCATTCAGACTGTTGGCTATGATAAAAATTGAGATTGAGAAGAGCTGAAGAAAAGAATGAGTCTATGAAAGTAGGAAAGGAAGTTATTACAGAAGCTTTTATTTAGTACAGTATAAATTCTGTATCTATTCTGGTGTAAAACCAAAAAAAACCTGTATCTATAGTTAACTCGAGAGATGTTTTGAAGCAGCAAGTCAGACATACTAGGAATTCCTTAGAATTTCCATTACAAAAAGAATCATGGAGTACCTGGCCTGACTTATGTCAGCTGCTACTGGTAGAGTACTGTATCTCTGATGTGATCTAGAGTTATCATTTTATGGACCGAGTACTTTCCTATGGCTTTGGCACATTAGAGAACCGCTTGTGTTTTTTCAACATCAGAGGAGATGCATTCTTTTGTTCCTATAATACAAGCAGAGACCCCTCCTTTATTCTCTGTCTTGAGCCATTTTCAGCTGATCCACATACAGCAAATCACTGATGACTACATTTTCCAGCTGGAGTCAAGGATCCCAACAGAAAACTTCATAACTGATGTGTACATGTGTGTGCACACTCATACAGCGCATCAAAGGTTTAATAACAAAATGGAATCAGTATAGATCACTCACTATATAACTGAAAAAATATTCTCATCTTGTATTATTACAGTCTGCAACAGGAATAAATGTCTGTTACCTTTTATCATCTCCCTTCATGCTGTTTTTCAGTCACCCTGAACTGCCACACACTCATCTGACTTTGGGAATAGACAGGAAACATCCTCTGCGTACTACTGCACAAGCACAATAATGCTTTGTGTTGCCAGGCTCGATGCTAGCAAGTGCAATATCCATGCTTAGCAAAAGAAGCAAATGACACTCAAAAAAAGAAAAAAAAATAGTCTAGTTTGCTATTTATTTTTTTTTTCCATACACACCTGTTTTAGTTTCTGTTTAAATGAAATTGTGCTTTTCTGTGATATATTGTAGAATTAGATTTAACTTATTGTACTTCTTAAGACATTATCAAAAGTTAAGCTTGTCTAGAATGCTGTACTTCTTATAAGCCTTTCTGTACTTTGTCATTATCTTAGATACATTCAACTTAGTATCTCAAATCTGTTATGATGTCTTGCACATCATGGTATACTTAATGTAATTTATAGGATCAAAGATCTTAATTATAAATGTTTGCCATTCCCGTATTGTAGTTGTAATTTCATTCATAATTAATTTCTAATTCTTCCCTAATTCTTTCAGTAATATAAGTTATTAATTATTTTCTCAAGTCTGTTTAATACTCTCAGGCTATTGTTCTGATGTCCAGCATGATATCCCTGTTCTTATTTACTATCTTGCCTTCAGTTCTGTTAAGAGCAGAATTGTTATCACAGGTATGATCATAAGCCTATGTACATCTGCCATGTTATTTGTCAGAAGTAGATTGGTTACCATATAGCAAAGGAGACTGGTCTCCATAATGCTGACTGCAGGACCACTAGCCTCCTCACTGTACCCTTGTGACCTGATGTTTTGGAGATTGGCCTACACATGATATCAGGCCAGTATTATATCACAGATGCTCCTGTCTTTGGTGTTCAGAGTATTGGGTAATTTTATGAAGTAAACACATAAACATCAGATGATGTGGTCACAGTGACTAGCTGTGGTTAAAACAACAAAATAAATCTCCTTTATTACAATAATGCTAATAGAAAAATAGTATCGCAGTATTTATAAGGAAAACATACTTGAATTCCCTTTCTGCTACCTGAAAATCAGTCCTAGTAGATTGTAAATTGTTTGTGCAGATTTAGTGAAAGACTTTTTGATCCTACACAAAAAAAATATTAATTAAACTTACATAATAGTAAATAGGTTAATCCAAACCACTGTAATCGGGCTGAAGATATTTAACTGAAGTATTTTCAAACAAATTTTGGCTTCCAGCAAATTTGCATGGTTTTTCTTATGCCAAATGTAGATGGTAATTTTTTCATAATTTTTTTTTTGGTTGGTTGGTTGGTTTTGTTGCTGTTGTTGTTTTTAATAAGGAATAGAAATACCAATTCAGAGCCTTCAAAAATATGTTTCAAAAAATATTTACAAGTGACATTGCACATATGAGAAAGTTCCAGTGAAGATGATGGTAAATGGGAAGAAAGAAGTGTCCAGTCAGAGGTCAAAAGAATCCCTTTGGGTATGGAAAATCTAAGTTTCAAGACAAATACAATATTTATCTTTATTTTTGTCTCTTCATAGATTTGAAGGACAATATCTGTTATTTTCAGAAGGTGGAAAATGCTTCTTTCACATAATTTGTTTTACATCTCTTTTTGCTACCAACTTACTCATTATATTTCCTCTAAGTTTTATTTTCCTCTAGGTTGTGTTTTAGGCAAGAACTGTACAATAACTTTTGCTTGAACTTCTGCTAGTCTTTATTGGACCAATTGAAGGCTAGTGAAAAATGGGAGAATATATAAGTCTTCAAGTTGCCTAGCCCACCTGTTTGAACAGCAGTCAAATTGGAATTTATTATATTTTTCTTTGAATTACAAGATTAAATGACTGCTTGTAATGAATGAAATTCATTCTCTTGTAATTTGAAGTAAAGACCTAGTTTCGTGCATGGTTCAAGTGATAAGAATGTTGCTTACTTAAGGGGCTGAAGAAGATTAAGTGCAGCAATGACTAAGTACAAAGGATTAGAACTGCATAATATCCAAGGGCTTCACATTTAGGGAAAATGAGAATTAATTGTTTGAAATGTTTATTTTTGAAACAGGTCTATCTAGATCTGACTTACACTGTCTCTGTATTCTGCAAATTGCTGTATTATGATCAGTGTTCACAAAGGTAGTGAACTTAAATTCAGATCAGTTATAACTCACAAATGAGCAGAATACCTGACTTGTTTAAACTACCGCTTAGTTTGGTAGAAATGTACTAAGATAGAGCAGCTGAGTGTCTGTCTTAGAGTGTCTGATCTCTTGCTCATTTGCTTTAAGTAGGATCTTTTTACAGTATTTCAGATCATTTATACATATATACATACTTCTTCAACTTTATACACCTACTAAAACTTCTAATTTTTGATGTATCAAGTAGACTACTTGCTTAAACTTCTTTAAAGATTTAATGTCATAATTCATAAAAAAAAAAGAAAGCAAACAAAAATACCAGACATCTTTTAGCACTGCCTTCATCTTTTAAATATGTACTCAGTTTTGTTTAGCCTTATTCTTTGAGAGGAAATAACTAGTAAAGATATCTTAAGAGGGGAGATCAAGAAAACTTTAATGACCTGTTGCGCTCAGCTACAACGTAATCATCATCATCATAAGTACTTTGTGCTGTAGATGTATTTCTATCCTAATAAACAAGTGAGATGTAAATTTTCATTATAGTGATAGTGTTAATTCCTTTGTTGGAATTATGATCTTGAAATCTTGTGCACAATGAAGTTGCACAATATGTAGGTAATAGCAAACTTGAATTAATTCCTAAATAAAATTAGTATGCATTGCACTTCAATGATTTGTCTTTGTTTTGTTTCTCTAATCAAAATCCCAGTTAATTTCAGCCTTGTTCTCAGCCTCCCCCACATTAGTTCCATTGTCTAGATTTGCATCATTTATAGCAGCTGGCTTCTTGTTAATCTGTCCTTTGGACCTTTACATCAAACAGCAAATTAATTACAGGAAAAGAAATCCCAATAGTACTTCTATGCTTGGAGGTTTTCACAGTTATTAAGAAGTGAATGCATCTGATTCTCATCAGAAAGGAGAAATGGAACACGGGAGAGGATGAAGCATGTACTTCACTGATACCTTTGGCTAGCAGTAAGCATCAGTCAGTTTCACTCTATTCCCTCTACTTTCCATTTTCTTGCTCCTCCCTTTTTTTGCTATGAAGTTAAAATAGGACAAATAGCAATTGAAAAGATTTAAAAAAAAAAAAAAAAGTAGTACAAGATGTGTGTTTCTCCTTAAGGGTTGTGTAGCATTAATGCTTTTCAAGTTGCAAAAGCATATTTAAGTTTATTAGAAGGCCTGCTGGCATCATTAATATTAGTAATACGGTCTTGTTATTGAGTTGCTATATTGTGTACTCAGCACCTGTGAGACTGCATCTTGAGTACTGTGTTCAGTTTTGGGCTTCTTGCTAGAACAAAGACATTGAAGCCCTGGAGCATGTCCAGAGATAGACAACAAAGCTGGTGAGAGATCTGGAGCACAAGTCTGACATGAAGCAGCTGAGGAAACTGAGGTTGTTTAGTCTGGAGAAGAGGTGAGTCAGGGGAGACCTTACTGGTCTCTTCAATGACCTGAAAGGAGGTTGTGTAGAGGTGGGGGTCGGCCTCTTCTTGCAGGTGATAGGACAAGAGGGAATGGCCTCAAGTTGCACCAGAGGATGTTCAAGTTGGATACTAGGGAAAATTTCTTCTGAGGTCTGCCCAGGGAGATTTTGGAGTCACCGTCCCTGGAGAGATTCAAGAATTGTATGCATATGGCACTAGGGGGCATCATTAGTGAGTACAATGGGGACTACGTGCTTGGAAAAGATAATCAGGTAATCTTAGAGGTCTTTTTCAACTTTCATGATCCTATTATTCTGTGTTTCTTATTTCTTATTGACCATTATTAACTTTTTCCTTTTGCTTTTTTTTTAATTATTATTATTATTTTTTGTTTTTATCATCATAAAAGCACAAACATCATTCAAACAACACTGGCTAACTTGGTGGGTAAACAAGGAAAGGAGATGGAGACAGGGGAGTTGCTGTGTGGTCTAAACATAAAGAGATACACTTCTGGTGAAATACTCCATTAAAATAATTTGCTGGTTCAGACTATCTTCACTATCTTCCATTGCCTATTTCCCCATTTGTATGTTTTCCTTGAATGAAAAGTTATGATTTCCCTGACTATCTTTTCAAGATACATATCATCTCTGACTTCCTGATGTTTTTTACTCTCTAACTAAGCTATTTTATATAGTCCATCTTTTCAATAGTGCATAGATCATGAATGAAGGTAATGCTTTGTCCAGCTCTTGAGAGAATATTGAGTATGGTTAGATAAACTGTTTTGCAGCAATATGTTTTCTCCATTTTTGTACCTTACTGTTATCACTGTTTAAGAGCTCAGTCCAGCATTATTTCAAGGTCATTTTGAGAGTCCTGCTGTGATTCTGATTCTTTTATACTTGTCTCTGGTTCTGAGCTGAATATGAAATTTAGTGGCTTAGCTTTTGAACAGGAAATTTAATTTTCAACTTGTCAGCTTGCTTACAAAACAAGTACCAGTGCAGAGAATTCTCCTAAATATATATGCAGCCTCTCTCTTTTGTTTGTTGTTCACTTCTTTATTCCCATGAAGCGTGGAAGTAGACAAAAAACATTTTGAAAATCTAAATTCATAGTTGTCACTCTTGACCGTATCCTCAGAGCCTCCCAGGCAGTGCAGGCTGTGTGAGACAGCAGATGGTGGCTACACATGCAGAGTATCCATCCAGGAAACAGTGCACACCTTCCCTCAGCATCCCTGTCCTTCATCTGCCCACAAAGCTGCAGTTTATTGCCAGAAGTTGAGTATTGGCTTGTAGAAAGATTAGAATTTTTCTTAGTAGTGAATCTTTTACGTCTGATTGTGTTACTTTACACATTTATATATATTTGTGTGTATTCCATGTATTCCCATGTATCATTTGTTGCCTGTGTTTTGGAGTGAGTAGGTATTCTGTGCATTCTCCATAAAAAGTTTGTGGTGAACCAGCTATTGTGGACATTGAAATGTGTCTAATTTTCAAAATACTGAATGCCATCTAATCTTGTGTAAAATGAGTAATCAGAAGTGGCTGGGAGTATACAAGACAGTAGTTTATAGCCTGAGTTAGAAACATTTAAGTTCATCTGGATTCTCATCAAACGTAATAATTATGGTATATAAACCAAACAAAACAAAACAAAAAGTTTGTGTATGTGAATGACATTTGATATACTGTATTCCATTTGAAGTGTTGATGTGATTCTTTGGCTTTGTCAGCTAAGATTTGCTTTGGAGATTCTACTTAAGTCGAGCTTTTTCTTATTTTTTAGCATAGAGTTTCAGCTAAGTCTGCATAAGCCAATTTCAGTCCTTAAAGGGTTGTTGTGTCGGCTAGATAGTTGTGATGAGACTGGTAAACTTACAAAGCATTACCACTATTGAGAAACAAAAATGCCACATTTGCATAGTCATTGGAACCTGAACCATTGTGTGTGGGTGAATTCAGAATTGAAACATGCATCACTCCAGTCCTCAGAAGGGTCTTGTGTGTGTGAAACAAAGTATAATGTGTAGGAAAGGAGCTCCACTTGCAGAGGCCCTCAGTCAAGGTGTTATGTTATATCATTGAAGTGTCATGCCCATTAAGTCACTTGTTTTGTATATAAAAGACTGAATTTGTCATTTTAAAGCACTGTGGTTTATTCTATACAGTCTAGTCCTTGAATGAGGATATCTTTCTGAATTTTCCTGAGAATTGAGGAACAGTGGTTCTGGTCACTTTTCTAATTGTTATTTTTATACCACTGGAAACAGCGATGACAGTATTTATGGCCACCGTTTTAAAAAAAAAAAAAAAAAAAAAAAAAAAAAGGATGATCAAAGTGGGTCCCTGTCTTACGGAATTTTGGGGGGGAAAGTTCTGCCTCTGTGGTTGTGGAAACTGACAGTGCTGATTTCTAATAAGTTCTCTTAGGTAATGGACTATGGTGATGGTTTTATAACCATATATAATTGTGTAACTTGTATCCTAACTGACTGAAATCCTGTTGCCCTTATTTTAAGGAATTGCAATGAGAAATGATCATGGTATGATAGCATAGAATTTAAAATGCATCCATCAATTCAGATTTCCCTTCGGGTTCATGGATATTTTGCTCTGCTAGTTTTATTGTCCAAGCAAACCTGTTACCAAGCATGAGTGTTCTAAAAATGATTTTAATAATAAAAGGACCAATTCATGTATGAATTCTTTGAAATTTAAAACTTGTAGAAAGGAAATACCTTTTAATGCATTTTATTTCTAAGATTTTATTATTATTTTTTTCAAATGATTTTGTAGCTCCTTTATATTTTTAAATACAGGTAATGAATTTGGGCATCCAGAATGGCTTGACTTCCCCAGAAAAGGGAATAATGAGAGCTTTCACTATGCCAGAAGACAGTTCAATCTTACTGATGATCATCTTCTTCGCTATAAATTCCTAAATGAGTTTGACAGAGATATGAATAAATTGGAAGAAAAATTTGGCTGGCTTGCATCTCCTCCGGTAAGCTGTATATAGTAAATGATAAGTTTTTAGTCACCAGTTGTGTACATGTTCAGAATAACAACCATACAAAATTTGCATGCAGAAATTTTAAACAGCACTTTATTATGTGCTGTGTAATGTCTCTCTATATATTTCAAGTTGTCAAAACTTGTCTCTGAAATATCTTCCACAGATAATGGAAATATGAGACAGTCTCCTTCCAGCTTCATAACAAGCTCTTTTTGTATTATTTTTGCTTTTTTTTTTTTTTTTTTTTTTTTTTAAGTAACTGCAGATAGGATAAAGCAGACTATGAAAGTGTGTGTAATCCAATCCAAGGATTGCTTTGGGAAAGTTTAAATTGCTCTGACAAGTTACTTTTACATATATAATTATTTCTGAGGAAACACTTTTGATTGGCTGTAATGCAAGGTGTATTTTCCTAGTCTTCAACTTGTCAGTTTTGTATTTGCCTTTTTTTCCCTAAATATTGCACTGTACTTATTAAAGCAACTGAATTATAATTTCTCAGTGCTTAAATTATTTCATAATCTAGTCCTAATCCATTTCAAAGATTTCTTTTTTAATGTGCTTCTAGTTATTAATAGCTTTAGTAAATTCAGCAAAGGTGTTTTATTTAGTTTATCAGAGCAATTTGGGCACAATTAAAAAAAAGAACAAAAACACAAAAACCCATCAAGAACTGATGCTGATCCTCACCCCATGGAAATGGAAAAATTGATTTTATAAAAGGAAAATGTTCTTCTTCCTCTTTAATTTTACATACCCTTTTAAAAAGTAAGCTACAGTTCATTGTTCATAAATTTTCTATGGCATTATGTAGGCATAACAGTTACAGTTTACATTCAATGTTCATATCTATATTGCTTCAATCTTTTATTGTTTTACTTGAAATGAGGTATTGCAGAAGTTTGTTTTTTTCCTTATTTTTGTTAATTCAATTTAAAAAGTCTGCAACAGGTTGAGAGGCTGTGGGTTAGGATTAGGGATGAGACCAGTAGAGAACTGCTAGTCGTTGGGGTCTACTATAGGCCACTTGATCAAGAGGAACCTGTTGACGAGACCTGACAGGGGATTTCAGTCATCCAAATACCTGCTGGGAAAGCAGTGCAGTTTGTTGCAAGCAATCCAGCAGACTCCTGGAGTCCATCAGTGATATGATTCTGGTTCAAGTATTGGACAGACCAACTGGAGGTGAAGTGTTGTGGACCTGGTACTCACTAATGCAGAAAAGATCATTAGAAATGATTGGCTGAGTTCATGATCTTGAGGAATGTGTTCCATGACTAGAAAAGTTGTAGCTGTCAGGTGAAATCTCTGGTGGTTGTAAAAGGGGAAACATCACATTCATTTATAAGGAAGTGTGGAAGGAGGACCCAGGGAACTACAGGCCGGTGGTCCTCATCTCTGTGCCTGAGATCATGGAACAAATCCTGCTTGAAGACATGTTAAGGCACATGCGGGATGAGCAGATGATCAAAGACAACCAGCATAACTTCACTAAGACAAAGTCATTCATGACTAATCCACTGGCCTTGTATGGTGGGCTAACAGCATCAGTAGACAAAGGGAAGTCAACTGATGTCATCTACCTGGTATCTCAGGTATGTATACAGACTAACTCCATGGGAACAGCCCTGCTGATAAGGACTTAGGAGTACTGGTAGGTGGAAAAACTTAACATGAACTAGCAATGTGCTCTTGCAGCCCGGAAAGCCAATGGTAACCTGGACTGCATCAGAAGAGGGGCAGCCAGAAGGACCATGGAGGTTATTGTCCCCCTCTACTCTGCCCTCATGAGGTCCCACCTAGGATAATGCATCCAGATCTGGGGTCCACAGTATAGGAAAGATGTTGAGCTTTTGGAGAAAATCTACTGGAGAGCTACAAAGATGAGCAGAGGGCTGGAGCATCTCTCCTATGAAGACAGGCTGAAGGGTCTGGGCTTGTTCAGTTTGGAAAAGGGAAGGCTATGAGATGACCTCATTGCAGCCTTCTAGTATTTAAAGAGAGATTATAAACAGGAGAGTGGTTAACTTTTTACAATACTGGATAGTGATAGGACGGGGTAACAGTTTTAAACTAGAGGAAGGGAGATTTAGTGATCTAAATCAGGGAAAAGTGTTGAGGTGTTGGAATAGGTTGCTGGGCTGCTACCCAGAGAGGCTGTGGAGAGGCTCCCCATCCCTGGAGCTGCTTAAGGCCAGGTTGGATGGGGCCCTGGGCAACCTAATCTAGTGCTTGACCTAAGAGTTGGCAACCTTGCCTATGGCAGGGATTTGGAACTTCAGGTCTCTTTCAGTCCAAACCATTCTGTTACTCTGTGATTGATTCTATGAAGGAAAATATTTCTTAGCATTGAATTTACCTTTTTTTTTTTTTTTTCCTTCCTAGGCTTATGTGACTGAAAAGCACGAATCCAACAAGGTCATTGCATTTGAGAGAGCTGGTCTCCTTTTTATTTTCAATTTCCATCCGTATGAAAGTTACGTGGACTACAGAGTGGGTGTTGAAGTTCCAGGAAAATATCCTTTTCTTACTCTTTTATTTCTACAAGGAAACTTACTTACTTAGTGTGTGTGTGTATAGATACATATAAATGCATTTTCTAATATTAATGCAAAATGCAACTAGAAAGTCAGACATCGCTTACTCCACATCAGTAGAGTCTTGCTTTAATTCTTAGTGTACAACAAAAGCAACTACTAGAAGTTTACTGTCTTCATGAGATCATTTTGTAGAACACAAGTAAAAGTAGAGCTTTAAAGGTTCCATTTGAAAATTTCTTTGTGAATCTTTTGTGAAACCCCACATATCCCAAAATGTTGTATAGAAACCAAGGAACTTAAATTACAGAAGCTGACCACAGTAAGATGCACACACTTGTACAAGGAAATGCATTAGTTTAAACATCCAGGAAGATTGTGCAATTTCTGTTTTATAATTAGGTGGACTCAGAATGTGCTCTTAGCTCAGCTGAGAAACAGTAAATGATTAATCTCAAGTAATTGGCTGGTTTTGCTTGTGTCCAAATACTGTTTTTCGAGTGCATTGACAAGTGAAGTCTAATGAATCTTGCTGTGTCAGTTTAAAGCGCTGCAGCTCCTGATTTTTTTATTTTTTATTTTTTTAATTAACAGTTTCACAAACTGTTGCTGTATTTGAGTTGTCATTGTGCAGTGTGGCACCTTATTACTTGAGTACTGCTTGAATTTACTGACAGGAGCTCAAAAACGTATGGTTCCATAAACCAGGATTCTGGTTTAGAAGCATCAGGTCAAATCCTTCTTCATTGCCATCCTATGCTGCCTTTATAGTCCTACCTGAGCTTCTAGTAAAGACAGAATGGAGTAGTAAATTGGATTAGTAAAATCTTAACCTGATGCTGTGAGATATACCAACTGTTCACCTTCACAGGCATCAGATATCCACCTGTTTCGCTTGTTGCTACCATAGTTCTTCTGTCTTGTATGAAATGCTTTGAGTTTGCAGATGTAATAGATGTAAAATCAATTTTAAAGACTACAACACATAACAATAGATTTAACTTGACTCTTCTCTGATACATATACAGAGGCAATTAAACCCAAAGTACATTTTGTTGTTCACTTTCTGTTTTTCTTTCTCAAACACACTAGAGTTTCAGTTCTCAGAAATGCTTGAGAAATATTTCACTCACTCTCAAGATCTTCATATCATTTATTTTCTTTCTTCTATTACAAATGTGCTGATGAGGCCTGGGTTTAAGTATAATTTCATATGAGTCTGTTTCCCTACCTTCTAACTAACCTTCTGTACTAAGTGAATTAAATACCCTGGCTTTATTTTTGCACGTGTATTTAAATGTGCTATGTACAGTTTTTCAAAAATTTTGCTCTGTATCACATACAACAAAGATGGCACTAAGCTGTGCTCAGGCACTTTTGAAACTATTTGGTCTTTCTTTATGTTTATGAAACTATTTTTATGATTAGTCTATTGACTAAATATTTTATATAAGCAGTCCTCTGTTTTTTTCTTACCAGTGCTCTGAATTTTTCAGTCATTTTGGAAGCGTTTCATGAATCTATTTTACAGCACCACAATCTCCTTTGTCCTTAGGCATTTGTTGTTTATGTAGAATTCTGAATGCATTGCTCCTGTTTCAGCTGAGACTGCTCTGTAGTAGTTGTTGAGAAGCAAATTGGAAAATCTGGTCGTGACTGCTTTTCCTTTGCAGATCACAAGGCCCAGTTGGATTTCAGTAAGTTGGTCTGAGCCTAGTTCACTCTGGTCATTAAACAGCTTCTTGTACTGTTTCTTGGTGAGCAGAGCAGTCAATGCAGATTGACTTCTTTTATTTTTATTAAGCAAGTGGAAATTTACTGGGAAATGTTTGTTTTTCACTTAGTGGTAGTTGATCACATTTTTTTCAGATGCTTTTAAAAAAAATTAATCCACTGAGAATCATATGAGAAACTTAGCAGCTCAAGTATGTATAAAACAAGCATGTTATAAAAAATCATAATTTATAGCAGGGGGTTGGAAACAGATGATCTTAAAGGTCCCTTCCAACTCAAACTATTCTATGATTCTATGATTCTATGGTGTTTCATATTTACAGTTTACATTACATATTTATTTTAATATGTTCGTCTCAGTACGCATTCTTTTTTTTTTTTAAGTGAATGAAAGATATAATTTTATTTACAAAATATATTACAGGTAGTTTAAATGTAAAAGGCATAAAGGTACATACTAACGTTTCCATTCACTGAACTGAAGTTTTTATGACTAATGGAACAGCCTGTTATAAACACTTCATCTGCATTTATTAGAGCTGTTTTGTTGTACTAACCCCTCCCACACTAATCAAATAGTGAAATTTTTAATTCTGTGTCCTCAGTGTTCTGCATTAGCTGCTTTCTCTGGTAGAGCTGAAGGTTCTCAGTGCAGTCATTCTACTACTTTTCTATCAAAAGTTCATCTTTACCCGAGGGCTTTCTTCACTTGATTAAGAAAGTGTTGTCTTGTTTTACTCTACTATACTGTTCACAACGCTGAGTGGAATGAGTGAGTTTTTTGTAAAGTAGTAGTCTTATTTGAGAATTCCAAATATCAATTCTTCCCTTCAAGTCACTTTCTCAACAATCCTTGTCCTGGTAGTTTTATTCTACGTCAGTTTAGTATATGAACAGGGTGAGTGAACTTTGTGAATTAGCTATTACCAACTTAATCACAGCCTGATTAATGTTGTATTTTTACATCTGAAAACCAGAACCTTCTCTTCTTTTCAGAATCTAGGATTTTGAAGATGTTAATCATTCCAAATAACACGTGCTAGCTTCTGCGATATATCTGTCTACAAGCTGTGGTTTCCAAAGTGCCTGTTGCTGGCAAAGTCTGTGGGCAATAAGTTGTCATAAATACTTTGAACATACCTAAGATTTTTGTTCCTGTTCTATATAGGTAAAAGCCAAGCAATATTAAATCTAACAATTACATTATTTACGTTCTTTTCATTGGTAAATAAATGTAAAAGCACTCCATTATCCCATTGCTATGTGTCAAAAGTTTGCTTTTCTACTTCTCCAAGGAAAGGCCTGGAGTTGTGCAACTGCATTGACCAGGTAGTGCTTGATGAGCATATTAGGGAACTACTGAAATCTTAGTAATAGCTGGTATGTGACGTGTGTAATTGGTAACACTTCTTGGAATCTGAGCTCCAAAGCAGAATCATATTATTCAGGAAGGATGTGCATTTATTTTTAGAACTGAAAGTTAGGGGTGGTTATCAACAATACAAGACCATAGAAAGCCCTCTCTATACCCCAGTTAACCAGGAGAGCTAAAAACTGTGTCTTCATTTCTCTTGAGCATGTTGGAAGTCCTTCTTGATGGAGTTGTCTAAACTACTCATCAAAAACAGCTTCCTTGAATAATACTTTGCATCAGCTTATAGACAACAAAAAAATCGTGAAGGTTTATTCCTGCAGCTCAGTCTTTTGTAGTGTTCAAACATTTGTAGTATAGAAACAGTGCAAAACTGTTTATAATAGCGGTTTTTAAATGGAATGTACCCCAAAGTTAGCAACTGCTATTACTCTCCTATTCTACTTTCAGCATCTTCTCTTCTGCTGCCAACATTCAGCTGACCAATGATTGATATCTATTTTCTTTAGAGATGCTGGGGTGTTTTTCATGCTGAACCTTTTGTTTGTTTTGTTTTTTTTTTTTAATTTCTAACTCTTGTCCTGCAATTAGAGCAGTGAATTTTATGTGTAGTCTTGTAACTTTTAACCTGAAATTTTATAAAGTGTGTATCTTATAAATAGATAATGTTGTCACATGTGACCTTAAAACATCAGAACAACTTCTCCACTTCTGAAAGCATTTCTTTCCTCTCCCTTTGGAACTTAAACATAAAGCAGAACTAAAAGACAAGAGCTTATTATTATTCTGTGTTGTTCTTATTTTAAGAAATGAGTGGATTTTTTGCTTGGTACTCTGAGAGGCAATTTACTGAATAAGCCTTAAGAGGCAAGTACTATAATGCACTGATTAATTTTTTTTTAATAAAAGGTTGTTCTGAATGACACTGAGAATTGTAGGAAATGCAGTGATGATCATTCCACTCACCCATACCTGGGTTTCAATCTGTTTAATGGATTGGATAAATCAGATTTGTGTCTTAAATTTATCTGTATTAAGTGGATTGTTGTGACACATACTCAAATAAATGTATATGTAACAACACTGTTGCTATTTTTAGCTTGTCAGATATGTTGTTAGTTACATTAAAGGATACAAAGCTTCCTGACTCTCTGGCCAATGTTTTTGTAGTCATTTGGCTGTTCTTATCTTATTGAAGATGTTATCCTTCTGTCAGCTGTTCTTTGTAGGCTATTAGCATAGCAAACTTCACTTGTACTTTTGTAAGAGAAGTCATAGCAGACTTTACAGTCCTTCTGGTATTGCTTAGTTTGGACAGTCTTCTTCTGAACAGGCAGCTTAATGAAGACTCACAGCTAGTTTGAAGTCAGTTTTTCTTCCCTTTTATACCATTGTCTTTTCTGTTGAGGTATTTCCCTTGAAAGTGAGTTGCTCTGTTCTACATCTTGTTTGCCTATTATCATGTATCCTAGTGTGAGATGTTCCAAGACTGCGACCTTAATAGTGGACGTGGGCATGAAAGTCTGTGTTGTTAAGCAGTACTGAGTCTCAACTAGCATATGTCTTTTTGTTTTGACATTTTATGTTGTCATGCACAACACTACTAAAATAGAAGGAGATAAAAACATTGTGAAAAGAAATGGTTACCTCATTACAGACATTGCCATTTTTAATATAAAATAATGTACCAAAGCATTGTGAAGCTTGGGTGAATGAATATCAAAAAGTCATACAGTTATTTTTGGCAGTTAATATACTGAAAGTCAGAGTTATAGATATGCAAGTAGCGAGATGAGGCCTGAAATATCACAAATATTGTCAGTGAAATGCTGCAGAAATATTCTTTAAAAAAAAAAGAAAAAAAAAAGTTAACTCAGGCTCTATGGCATTTGCAACCTGCACCGAGAGCTTCTAATGAGCAAATAAGGTCACTTGAATGAGTCACTGGAGTGTGATTGCTGAAGGCAAAGATGCTGCTTTGCAGGCTGCTTTGAAGTGCAGTTATGTAACTGTCCCTGCCTATTAGAATTCAGTGTATATATACCAAATGAAGACAAAGAACTTAATTTAGGATCAGCCAAATGCCAAATTCTATCAAGGTAGTTCATACATTAAGGTTAATATGTGTGAATAAGAAATATAGCCTACTAATGCATCTTGAAAAAGTTTGATCTGAGTAAGAAAAGCCATGGGTTTACAGCACCATGAATCTGTGTAATTATTAGGACTGCACATTCTATTTCTCAATTTCTATTTTTTTATGTGAAGAAAAGAAAAAAAACATTTCTATTTTGATACTGGAATTTTACCTCATAAATTACGCTCTTTCAGAAGCCTTTTCGTGAGAAACAGGCAGCTTGAGTTAACAAATTATTTCTGCCTAATTTGCTTCAGTTTGGAAATGGAAGAATAGTTAACATCTAGATCATCTGTCTCTAGTTCTGACTGTAGATAAAATTTTGAATGTTAACAGGAAACCATAAATTTCCTCTTTTTTTTTTCTAATTTTGCCAAGACCTTTCTGTGTTGTGGTGGTTAATTTGATTCAAAGGCTTGTCTACAGTAAAACTGATCTCTGTTGAAAAAGATGGTGGCTGAAAGGAGGCAGAAAAGGAAAGGAGCTTTGGTTTCCGTTTAAGTTAATAATAGTAATTTGAAAATCACTTCCCCACTTCTGTAGTAAGATCTATTCCAGTGTGTTACTGTCTCTACTGTTAGAATGGTTTCCTTACTGTTTGAGTTCTGTTCAAATACATTTTAAACACTGTTTATTCTTGGTCCCATTTTTATGAAGTAGAGAGATTCTTTCTGTTTAGATGATACTGCTGTCACTTTTTTGATCTTCTCTTGTTAAAATTTTTCAACTGTTCCTCTTGGATCAGCTTTCTTGAACTTCATTGTCAAAACTGAGTCATAGTTCTGACAGTTCACCAAATCCACAGAGCTATAAAGATTCATGGCCTTGAAAAATTAAATTGTGTGATGTTTATGCCAATGTTTTTCAACCGTTTACTTCCTCTCATTTTGTACTATTCCCTACAGTTAAATAATTCTTATTCCTACTTTTGTAGCTTTTTGCATTTATGCCAACTGAACTTCAGTCCTTTCACCCTGGACCGTTCTCAAATTTACTGCAGCCCTATGATGAAATTGAAGCAAAAATATATTTCACCATCTCCAAAATAATAGTAGATTTGTAACGTATTTGTAATGTATTACTAATATGAACAAAATGTGTGAATGGAAACATGTTTGTGAGAGACTGCCAGAAACAACAAAATAAGAGTTAAAAGAATGATCTATATTGATAATGGAGATTGTTGTTCCCAGCAGCAGAACAAAGGAATCAGTTTTCTTATCAAGACAGCAGGGTAGATAAGTGTCACCATCTCTGTTGTGGCACAACTGACTTGTCAGACAACCCTGCATCCTAACAGCAGTGGGATGGCAACAAGATTTAACATATGCTATTCCTTTTCCCATTAGCACAGTAGGAAAGCAGACACATTGCAAGTAAACAAGGATAAGCAGACAGTGAACAGCAATCTTTTCTAACGCTTACAGAGACTGCAGTGAGGAAGATTCCAAAGCAAAGAATAACAACTCAGAACAACTGTAATCTTCCAGAGAATGTGAAAGACTTGTCCAATAGCTTCATCCTCATTATGAATCAGGAAGAACCTAAGAGATAGAATGGAGTGTTAGTAACTGACATTTCTTTAAATGTTGTACACTTGTAGTGTACACTTGGACACATGTGATTTGGTATGAGAGTGGGAAAAAATTGTGACAGAATGAATGTGTCCAAAAGCAGCTTTCTTAAAGATTTCATAAATAACCATTTTTCCTTCTATAAGATTTCATGCTGACTTTTGTTAATGTCAGAATTCTCTTTAAAATTATGCTGTATTTATTTTCCTTTTTTCTTTAATAAGGCTTCTTATCTTGCAACAAAAGTAAATCAGCAGTTTGGTTTCATGATTATCAGCTGATATGATTTTATATACATCCACATGTACATTTGATTGAAGCAAAAAGGTATACTACTTGTCTTCTTCCCCTTCAGTGCTGCATCATTAGTTAACTTACAAATGGCTTCAGCTATCCTGTAAATATTCTAAGCTGAAGATCATCAAGCCAAGGCATTTAATTTGATTTGAAAACTCGTCTAAAAACTCTTTAATATTCTCTTTCTCAAAGTTGGCACATTAGCCCTCTCAAAAATTTGAAGTGTGTTTAGAGAAGGAAAATAGGTATCCTTTACCTGGAAATTATGCTAATTACCTGGTTTGTTATTGAAATTCAAGAATTTCATGTAACATTTTGACAATGAAAATTGTTGCCAAGACAATTTATCTTGCTTTCTGTAAGTATTTTCCTTTAGCCCTTGTTCATCACTGTTGGCTTTGACTACTCGAACCAGCTAATACCTTTGTGCATAATAGTCAGTTATCATCTTCATTATCATCCTCATGACTTTAGAGATCAGCTTTTCTGCATAATTTTGAAAAACAGAATTATGTTGTCTTCACAAATATCTTTGAATAGGGTATGGTTCCAGTAAATCCAGTCTAAAATCTAAGTTGGAGGAGGTTACAACCATGGTTCAACTTTATTAGCTACAAGTCTAATTGCAGGGATGTTGCTTTTCCAAATGGAAACTTTCCACAGTGCACATAGGGAAGCATGTGCTGAAACAGATTGCCCACAAGGTTGGGCAGGCTCAATCTTTAGATATCTTACTAGATAAAGCCTTGAGCAACTTGGTCTAACCCTGTAGCTGACTTCCAGAGATTCCTTCCAACCTACATGTTTGATGATCCCAGTTTTCCTTTAGGCTGTCTTATGATACTGTTTTCTACTCTCTTGTGTGAGTGTAAAGTCCTGTGGTAAGTGGGGGCATCTCTCTTACCTCGATAAGCTGTTTTTTTTTTTTAATTAACTTGCATCTATTTAGCAGTAGCTTCCCTAAATAGCAGCTTTGTGTTATTTCTGTCAGCAGAGTTCTTAAAGATGAGTAAACATAAGTAAATAATTGTAACCAACCTAAATTTGGGAAACGCACTCTTGATCATGACAGAACACTCTCTGAATTGATTTTAAACGGATTGAAATAGTGAAATATCTAAATGGAATTAAAACTGAAATTACAAACAGAAAGGAAATCAACTTTTTACAAGGGTAGATAGTGATAGAACAAAGGGGACTGGTTTCAAACTAAAGGAGGAAATATTTTTATTAGATGTCAGGGAGAAGTTTTTTCACAGAGGGTGGTGAGGTGCTAGCACAGGCTGCCCAGAGAGGTTGTGGATGTCCCATCTCTGGAGGTGTTTAAGGCCAGGTTGGATGGGGCCCTGGGCAGCCTGATCTAGTGCTTGACCCAGTGGTTGGCAACCCTACCCACCGTCAGTGGACTTGGAAGTTGAGGATCCTTGAGAATCCTTCCAACACAGGCCTCTATAACTTGTTGCCTCTATAACTGACTCAGTTGATCCCAGGACTGTTTAAAGGATCAGAGGCTTCTTCAAATCATTCCCATGTCTGTTGTCCCTAACCTTCTTTCTTTCTAGACTAAATTCATCTTCTGAAAGTTCCTATATATCACCATGAAGTAAGTGTTTCAGCACAGTTTTTAATCCTTTTTTATCTGTACTTCAGCTTTGTCCCACCTGTATTGCCAGAACCATATCTTTTTGTTTTTAGCTAGAAAATGGTAGCAAGGGATAAAAATGAAATCTTGTTAAGATATTTTGTTTATATTTTGAGAAGGACAGCAAGAAGGTGAGAGCCGATTTACATCTGAGCAGAAAAGAAAATAAATATTTATGTACGCATTCAAGCTCTAGTTACTTGTCTGGAAAATACTGCAGAAACAGAAGTATGAGTGCTTAAACATTTAATTATATAATAAAATCAAAATTTTAACAGTGCCTGATCTGAATTTTAAAACACGTTATAAAAGGTGGAGGCAAAACAATCTGGATGACATAGTCTTCTCATACTTTTAGTATGAAAACAAATACAAATACAAATGACTACATTTTCAGTCTTAATTGGTCATGTTCAGACTTTCTACCTTGATAGATCAAATAACCTGTTGTGTAAGTAATCTCTCTAATAAGACTGATAAATATAAAACAGAAGACTCAACTGTATTTAAACATCTATCATAGATCAAACACATTCAAATAAAATCATGTGAATTGAACTAGACTATACAGAGAAGAATAGTTTCTTTATAAATACTCAGTAAATCATACATCATTTTCCAGCTGGTCACTAGAAATTCCTTTCTGCTCTTTTGCAAAGTTCCTAATTATGCAGAGCCATCATCCCCACAGTTAACACTGGTATTCTTTTTTCAATACTAAAGGTTGAGGAGCAAAATACAAATTATTTCTTTTTGTAGCGTGCCTTTACTTGGTGGTGCTTTATGTGTCATTAAGCATGCAAAAGATTAAATTAAAAATCTGTGTTAAAATATGTATTTCAAGATATCATAAAAGCATGGTAATTCAGTAATTAATGTGGTATATAATGACAGACTTTCCATTTCCAGCTCGATCTGTACAAGAGTTCATTGCTTTTACTGCTCTACTTCACTGTAGTAGTTAGAAAATTTATAGTTAGAGAATCAAATTGAACAGAAATTGGGCTTTTTTCAGTCAGGGTAGTATTTCCAGCATTCTGTCACTGAAACAAGAGAATTCACTGCAAAATAAAATGCTTCTATTATGTGCTTAATTAAATTGCAAGACTGTTGTTTAATGTGCCTATGAAAGTAGCATTCTAAAATGTAAATGCTCGTTTAATTAATTAATTATTTTTCAATATTCTGAAACATGAATGCAACTTCATTATGAGGTTTAAGTTGGAAGGGAAATAGTCTTGTTTACCAAACTAAGTCTTCTTCCTTCTAATTTATGAAGATCTTAGGATGCTTCTGTCCCCATTTTTCAGGATCTGATTAACAGTAGTTCTGCCAAATGAGCGGTGTTGCAAGGTGTGGAGAGGCAGTGATTGCTAGAGAGAACTGCCAGACATACTATGATAGCGTAGATTAAGGACATTGGATAATCTGTTTCAAATTAGTATAGCCGTAACAATTGCATTTGCTGTAAGTAGTTTTAAAGGAATCATTAGAGATGTCAGGCCTCTCAGCAACGTTGATAAATTATTAAATTTAATGTATAATGTAGATCATAGTAGCAATGAGTGAAATGCTTGAGGGAGATGTTCCCCTGCAATGTTCATAAAATGTACAATGGAATAGTAGCAGCCCTTGTTGATACTGGCTTTGGAAGGATACTGCAAAGTCAGAGCTGTAGTTTGTAGATATGTTGTGCATGGCGAGAAATGGCTGACAATTTGGGCATGTTTATAAAATAGAGAGAGTATATAGTGATCATACAAGGCATTGAGAATTAAAGCTAACAATGAAGTATAATTTTTCTAACATTTATTAAAAGCCAAAGAAGAAAAGCAACAAACAAGAATATTGCTAGATGATGTAGCATTTCTCTCTTAAATACCTACCCTCTAGAAATCAAAAGATAGCATTGCATGGCAATTAGGAAATTGGTTTCTTTTGCTGCAAATACTTCTGGGGAGGACATTTCTTCACATTAGTCATTCAGTATCTAATTGACAGCTTTGGTTTTCTTCCCTCATCTGTACCTGTATTTCTTCTTTCCTACTTTCTGTCCCAAAACCTGTACAATCTGATGGTCTTCTGAACTATCACAGAATAAATTTGCACTTTTAGTTTAGACATTTTTTTGTGTTATGTTAGGCTGTTTTGTGGTTTTTTTTGTGTTATGTCAATATATATATATAAAAATATATATACTTTTTTCTTTAACACTTTATCGCTCTTTGGCAGTTAAACACTAATTTTTATTTTGGTGATTGTTCATAATTGTATTATTTCTTATAAATGCAATTCACATCAGAGTCACTTACTTTGTTTACTGGTGTATCCTTAGTCTATGTCTTTGCACAAATTGCCATGTATATCTACTGTAATACTGTAAATTTATCATTTACTGAAAATTTCAGAAAAGATGGGAACCTACTTTATTTACTAGAGTCACTATGATAGGAAGAAATTTTCAAGAGAAAATGTCACACAGTTTTTATAGGTTCTGTATATTTTCTCACATGCATATATACTTATGAATATATATTTAAATTTCCTATATGTTGAGTATGCTAGCATTAAATATGTTGTAGCAGTTCTTTCTGACTTATTTCCCATTTAACATTATTTTGACATAATACCTTAACAGTCTTTTTAAGTATAAAATCGTTATGGATTCTGATGCTTCAGAGTATGGAGGACATCAAAGGTTGGACCACAATACAGAGTACTTCTCTGAAGAATATCCTCACAATTATCGACCTAATTCAGTTATGGTAAGAAAGATGTTCTATTTTTATCTGAATAATTGAACAATTTTAAGTCTTCAGACAAATATGGAGACTATTCTAGGAGTATTTCTGTGGTGGATTTGTTTGCTTTTTAACATTCTGAAATTAGCCTGTGTATGAATACATCAGAGGTGATATTACAATTTTATCATGGCTAATAATATTATCTGATTTTCCTTGGTCATTTCCTTTTCATTTGCATGTAATCTTGCACTGTCTTGCCGCACGATATGCATGAAAACCTTCTAATGTACTTTTGAATTGCCTTTTTTAATATAAGCATTTACTTTATTTTCATGTCTGAAAAAATCCATCTTCATGCTTTCTTAGTGAATAAAGCTATAGAAACTAATTTTTCATTGCTTTCTTAAAATAATTTGCCTAACTTGACAAAGCCAACTGGCTTTATTCTCCTCAGTCTACAGAAAAACATAGAACACTTTGCTTGTACAGTTGTATATATAATTTCTGTTAGCTGAGGTGGTGACTAATCGAAACCAAAATAGTGCCTATTGTCATTACTCTTGAAATCATAATCCCTTACCACAATTCATTTATAAATCTACCATTTCCCATTCTTTTTATATGTATGCATATACATGTATACATATACTATATATATATATATGTTTGTGTGTGTGTATATATATATATATGTATTACACACTTGTATGTATTTTCACTAGTTCAATAGATACTAAGATTCGAAAACGCCGTGAATTGGTCAGGCTCCACTGGAAAAGTTCTGAGAATGCTTATGTTGCTGGCTACCTTTTTATATCTAAATCATCTATGTGTGTGAAAAGATATCTCTATACATAGATGTATCTGTATACAGAAACACTGAAGGTGTATTATTTTTGTAATGTAACGGACTGCAGATATAGAGTATCTATACTGGTATGTGTGTGACAGTCTTCTTCCATGACAGAATGAATAAATGATCTGGTGTCACATTTCTTATGAGATCCCAATTCCTGATAATTATTGTACATTTTAATCTCTGCCTCTCACACTTTCTTTTACCCTCTTTTGTTGCATTCAGAGTATTGACAATTCTTTTGTTGGCATGTTTTAAAATAGTTTTGTTACATTGTGCTTTTATTCTGCTTGGCCTAGAGGATCTTGGGAACATGCTATTTTTTTTTTTAAGTGCTCATATGTGACAGTGCCCTTGGATACCCTTAGGTAAGTATCTGTTATCATAAGCACACTAAGAAACTGGGGATCTAAATGTCCAGTCCTGCAGGTTACACATCAAATTAATGCTCCCAGAATTCTTGCTTCCTGTGTCGAATTCAAGTATGATGCTTTAGTGATTAGAGAGCATTTTAATTAGCTGCCACTAACTTAACTTTTGCAAGCCAATTAACTGTAATTTAGAGTGTATATTTCACATTAGGGCTTTTAGATGACAAGTGCAAATCATTCAAGACAAAAAATACAACAAAACTTGAAGGTGCATCTTAACTAGGAGCATGTGGAAGATAAAGCATGTGACAAGCAAAGCATCAAATGCATTTTTGCAGCATAAGCTGTGGCATGGCAATGGCACTTCTGAGTCAGATAGAAACCCATCAGAGTGGGTCATGATAACTTTCCTTTATGTCCTTCAGCAGTCCAATTCACAGACCAGCTTCAGCCAACACTCCAGAAGATGCCACAAGCACCTCATAAAGGTAAAATGGTAGTAAGAAGACACAAAGCAAAAGTAACTGGGGGAGAAAAATGTGGAAAATCAGACGAAATCCAGCAAGATATAACACCAAGAAAGAACAAAAGTTACAGTGAATACCACTAGTTGGTATTTTACAGAAGAAACAAATGTTTTATGATAAATAGAAATTTAGATCCCAGTTCTTAGATAATCCGTCATCCTTGAAAATTGTTTTAGTCCTGGTTTAACGTAAAGAAGTCTAAGTAGATAACTTCCCCTCGATTTTTCTTTTTGATGGCACCACCCCAATGAACTCAGAAAATGTTTTTTTCTTGTACTTTAGTAATTATCTTATTGTATGTAGTGTATCACATAGTGCATGTGACATAAGTGTCTAGTTTCAAAAATTTTAGTTCTCTCTTAACCACAAACACATTTTTATAGTGAAAGATGCACTTCCCTTAAGGTGTGCTAGATAAACACTGTCAGTAAAACATACCCACAGGACTATGACAAAATGAAATTACATGCAATAATTCTGCTGCTCAAGTCAAGCTTAAATAGTGCACAAACACATTATAGAAGTAGGAGATTAGACATGACATAATTCATTCTAGAAACATCACCTAATAAAAGAAATATTCAAAGTGACATGGCAAAATGAAAGAAATGTGAAATACCTGGAGTGAAGAAGACTGGGTGAAGAGTAAACTTTGTAAGCACTACTCAGCAGTGTGAAATTTTGCTGATGAATATATGGTAATTCAAGTTCTGTATAAGGCCAGATTTCAAGATCATCATGCATGCCTTGAAAATTCCGTAGGAAAATATATCAAAAGTATTCTTTGTAAATAATCTCATTTTTCTGTTTCACTGCTTGCTCTGCTGTGGGTTGTTAACAAACACATGAAATGTACATAACTTTTCATGTGATCCAAACTTCTTAAAACAAGCTGTTAACCTATTTGTCATTGTACAAAAGAACTTTTAAACCGTCAGGTTTTTGTTTGTCTTGCTGCCATGGAAAAAAGTCTTTAATAGTCCTTTTTGAGCTATGTTTGTTGTGGATGCCTCATTTCTGTAGGCGTTTTAGGTCAGATTGGATGGAGCCCTGGGCAGCCTGATCTTGTGGGTTGCAACCCGGCCCATGGCAGGGGATTGGCACTAGGTGGTCTTTGAGGTCCCTTCCAACCCAAGCCATTCTATGTTTTATGAAAGATGTGCACTTTTTCACTGCTTGCATAACCTTCTAGTTTTATATTGTCTTCTCATTTCAAATTAACTGCTGCGTATGTGTTTCAACTCCTGTAAGATCCTACTGCCCCTTTACATTTGTACCTTACCTGATTATTGTAGCTGGATATGAAACTTAGATCTGGGGCAAGAAGAGGGTGGGGGAAGAAAAAAGTCAATTTCTAACAACATTCATCATTCCAAATGTTTTATCAGACATTTGACTTGATTGAATTTTATTGAAAATGTAATTAGATATCAAAGTGTTGTAGTAACTTAAGTATTTTTTTTAATAAAAGTAGTAAGAAGTAAGATTTTGTATGGATACACTGGGTTTTATACTTGTTGCAACAACAGAACTGAGTAATAAGTAGTCTAAATGTAAAGTTGCAGAATATGTTATCTCATTGGCAAAACAGTATGCAGTTTAATGTGAAGTGTAATTGTTTAACATGTCAGTTTTTATAGATTCACTTTTCCTGTAGTTCTCATCAGTTCAATAGCTAAACTATAAGTTTAGCTTATACCCTTCTCCCTTTCATTATATCAACTAGAAATTGTGTAGTTTTTTCTAAGAATATCCTTATTGCTGGATTGGGCTTCTTAACCTTGATCTTAATATATAATATTCAGTGTCAAAGTGCAATTTCGTGTCTCCATGAGTCTATTGACAAATTAAAAATATGCACATAGACTGAAATGATCTAAAAGCTTTTAGTGACCTTAGCTTTGAAAATAGTAATTTGAAAAACTTTCATGATAAGGATTTATGTATTGAATTTTAAAAGAATGATGTAATCTTTAACTATTTTCTCCCTTAACATGCACAGATATACAGAATATATGAAAGAATATTTGTTATTAGAAAATTGACTGTTCAAACAAGGAAGATTAGATAGCAGCAAGATCTTGCCTCTTCATGATTAAGATAAATCAACAATAAATTGATAAATTTGTTTGCTTGTATTCATTGATTATTTCAATTCTTCAACAAACAAAAAACTCAGGAACAAGTATAATGATTCCAAAGTTAATCTGTTATCCACTTTCATTCAGTCTTATATTTTTGGACTGCGTGTTTGAGTTTGTCAGGTTTTAGTTGTCTTTTTGAAGTAACCTTTCTTAAGGAAGAGTGCAAAAGCTAATAGAAATTTTGAGATAGAGCCTGGAGATCTTTT
This sequence comes from Perdix hodgsoniae, assembly GCA_035772895.1. Taxonomy (NCBI): domain Eukaryota; kingdom Metazoa; phylum Chordata; class Aves; order Galliformes; family Phasianidae; genus Perdix; species Perdix hodgsoniae. Next base: position 2,842,269 of record JAPSGF010000071.1, read on the forward strand.
GTGTAAATGAAGCAAGACAGATAAATGATTTTCTGCATATTCATGCTTTACAGCTGTAAATTGAAAAACAGATTGGAAGGCAGTGCTTCACATTATTTTAAGCGTATCTTCTTTTTCATATGCAATATCTAGCAAAATAAAATCTGAAATATAAAGTTCTTTATAACAAGTTACAGTCAGAAAGGAAAAGCTATCATGTACCTTATTCATTGATGGTTAATTATATTCTCAGAATAGTGTCAGTGTCTGACAATTAGTAGTGATACAGAGACATGAGATTGTCCAAGGCCCTCATTTTAATTAAAAGTTTGGGAAAATGTTGGCACGGACTCCTGTGATATTGCCTTCTGCATCCACCAGCTGCAATGTGCTCTATCAAATATTTTTCTGCAGTGCCTGATCTAGCTCTGAGTTCCAGTAATTCTCCCATCTGCTGCAAAATGACCTTGAAATGATTTTTAGGTCTTGATGTTTTCCAACCCTCAAAGTGGAATGAAGAGTAGTTCATTACAGTTCCAGCCAATTTCAGTTGTGCTTGCACCTGGTACAGAATCTACTCTGATGGATCTGAAAGTAGAAATGTAATTTGTAGAATTTTTTGCTCATGTGTTTGTTTTTGTTTGTTTGTTTGTTTGTTTTTAAATATATATTTAGAGATTGCTATATATTGCAACCCTCCTAATATATCTAAGGTGAGCTTCATACTTAGAACTGCTGCTATTCACAAATACTTCCTGTATTTCTATTTCTGTATTCTTAACTTTTCTGGTCTCTTGTTTCTTGAAATTATTTCAGAGAAAAAAAAATAAAGATATAAGAAATAAGTATTTGAATACTGAAAAGCATTTTATGTATTCCTGTCAGATGGTTGCAAGGCCACTTTCTTATGCAGGTGGAAAACAGGTTGCTTGTAAGAAATGTTTTCATGTGTGTATTATATTGGCTATACTGTATTAGTGCGAGAAACTCTGATCTCTGTGAAATTTGCCTAATTGCAAACATCGTGACTGCCTTACATTTTAAATTGACAAGTGGTATGAAAAGGTCAAAGAGGAGGTAATAAAAAACACGTTGTATGTATTTGACTTACAAACATTTCTGTCCTCAATCATCATCTTTGTTAGCAATTCTACCTGTGAAGTCAACCACAACTATTCCACTGAATACTCCATTGGGAGTAAAAAGACTTTCAATAACTTGATGACTAAACATCTGAAAATTAACCTTGTTGAAAACTTTTTTTCACAGCTGAGTCACCCTAACTGTCCCCAGAAGATCTGATGTTCTCCTTTCTGCATATTCCATTCCCTCCATTAGTGAAGGCCTTATTAATCTCCTGATGTGTTTTTTGATGGCTTCCTAAAATAGCAGAGTTAGTGTGACAGCACAGAGGGTATGAGGTCATAAGTAAGCAATTTGTATAAAAAGCAAAGGTTCAGTTCACTGAGATATCCAAAGCCTTGACTATCCTGATTTGACCTCATAGCTGGTCCTGCCTCTTGAGGCCCCTTCCAGTGTGAATGAGACTGTAATCCTGAAGGGGAGGAAGGATTTTGAAGGGCCTGTAGGATGAGTACAGAATGCTTGAAACAACATTCAGAGGATTATACGGTTGAAAGATAGTCAAGAATTTGATTAGCTGTGAATGTATTCTTAATATTCTATACTTTGAGTTTTCACTTATATCCATGTTCATCAAGTAAGCCTTGTGGGATCATGAAGAAGACATGAATGAAATAAAATCTGTGATCAGAAAGACGGGATATAAGATATATGGATGTTAACCAAACTGAAGCTGTTAATTGAAACTATAGAATTCAGCAACAGTATATGAAAGGAAAAGCAAGACAAGAAAATACTTCTGTACCTCTCCTCATTGGTGTATAGAAAAACAAGGAAAATGGCATTTCTCTATGATTTCTTTTAATGATAAATGTGTGGATTTCCTTTTGTGCTTTAAATCAAGATGCTTTGATATACTGTTACGTGATCTGAGCTAGACAGACATTTTGAAGTCAGCAATTGGGACACAAGGTGATCATCTTAAGAAACACTTCCAGAAGTCATTTCTCAGTGTTCACATCTCCTGGCTTTTAAGAGATGCATTTAGGGCTAGAAAACCTGGGAAAAGGAGATCAAGGTTTTAACTGTTGTGACCATCGTCATGAAAAATAATACAGTAAGCATGTGAGAGAGAAACCATGGATGTTGTTGCTAAGATATTTGTACTGAGCTAAAATGAGAAAAACAGTTGTTTTAAAATTTTATCATTATTTCTGTAGCTAAATAAAGGTTAAGGATGTAAGCTAGTGTAATGTAGTAACACTTTACATTACATTGTCTGTCTTTAGGTTTTTTTTTTCTTTCTTAGGACATCCTTTAAGGATAAGTCAGTTTTTACGTGACTTTTATTTTCATAATTGTTAACTGGAAGTCAACACCTCAGTAACTGTTCTGTGTAAAATCATAAATGACAAGAACACATATGCTGAACACAGCAATAAAAAATGAGGAGCTACTTGGCAAACTTAATTACATACGAAAAATAAGGGAATAAGGCGGGTAATGAAGGAATATTAAAGGAAGACATAGACTATTAAGAGCAAAATCAGAGAGATCAAAACCTAGTTTGAGTTAAAAAATGATTAGAGATATAAAGGATGGGAAGAAAAGAGTTCTACAAGTGTGCAGAAAGTGTACAAAAATCAGAAGAGATCAAGAAAAAATGCAAGATCCTTGAGAAAAGGAGGAGTTAAACATGTTTTCTTTGTTGTTTTTACACCTCAGCCTCTGAGAGCAAAGCCTGCTTTCCAACTTGTGTACCAGTACACTATCAAAAAGAATGTAGCAGCAGCAGAGCAATAGGTTAGGGTCACCTTAAAGAAGTTGGATAAATGGGATATATCCAAAGATTTGGAAAGAATTCACTGGTGTGGTTGCAAGGCTGAAATCATCTGTAAAAAATCGTAGTGTCCTGGAGAAATTTCTGGAAACTGAAGAAAAGTTGTAGCAAAAGCAACAAAAGAAACCTGAGGGATCTGGAGGCCAGTGAGCCTTACCTGCTCAGTCTCTTGGGAGATCGTGGACCATATCCCCTTGGAAGGGGATAGGTATGAGCTGATCAGAAAGAAAACTCAGATTTAGTAAATACAAAACATACCTGATAACCTAGTTGCTTTCTCTGATGAAATACCTAGCTACATGCATGACGCTACTACAGTCAATGTTGTGATGTTTCTTTGTCTCCTACAAGTGGAAGAACAATGTGGATGGGAAGATTGTTACACACATTGAAATCTGGTTGGGCTGCTGCACTTTTAGCAGCCCAAGGTTCAATGTCCAGGTATTGACTGATATGAAGAACACTGCTGTAGCAATTACTGCCAGGGCTGATGCTGTTTTCTGATGGAGTCTTTAGCAGTAACAAAGCACATCCCCAGCAGATTTGTAGATGACACTGAATTAGGGTCAGCCATTGATAAATTGAATGTTAGAGGTCTAATCCGTATGCATCTTAATAAATCTGTGGATTTAGCCAATAGAAAAACCAATGCGGAAAAAATCAGGAGAAGATTCCCAGGTACTAGTAAAGATTAGAAAGCCAGTATGCTGAATAGCGGACCTCATAAGAACTGGTGGTTATGCTGGATATCAGATTGAATTGATTGGAGTTTGTCACAGATGCATACCATAAAATGCCAGAACTCATCTTCATTAATAATTTCAGTGTGTTGGAGTAGTTGTTAAACTACTTTAATATAACTTGGACTGTCTTAAAAACAAGTGAACAAAAAAAAAAAATATGCATAATGGCTTACCTAGGAAATACAGAAATAACCATGGTTGCCATTTTTTTCAGTATTTAGGTAAGATAGAACTGAGTAGTAAAGGAGAAGTGTGGATGTGTGTGTCTGCGGATGATGGCCTTTTATTGTATGCTATTGCAAATTTATTTTTCTACAATGTTGAGTACTATATGTTTTGATATGATCAGAGCAATGGATTAAAACGCAATAAGCAAACAGTTCTTAATCTAAATTGGATAGAGAAATTAAAATGTATATATTGTCACTAATTAAGGCATGCTTTTATTTGCTTTTAGGTAGGATTTATCTATTCTTTATATGTTAAAATGTATCTAGACTTAAATACAATCAGAAGCTTGCTTTTCAATTTATCCTGTCAGTGATGGATTTTTCTTTTTTTTTTATTTTTTATTTTTTAACTCTACCACTTGATGGCAAATCCTAGCATGGGCAGAAAATATGCAAAATGCTATCTCCTATTAAATATTATTGAATTATATGAATTACAAATTCAAGAGGGGGCAGGGTTGTAGTAAATTACTAAGAGACCAATAATCTAGATAATTTAAGTTTCTTGTCAGCTTTTCCAATGCACTGATTTATTTTTTTTTAATTCACGTATATCACTATTTCTACCATAGTTCTTATGCTTTTTTTAATCTGCATTCTTAATTTACATCCACCTGGAGGTAGGTCTGAAAGGTAGACTAACTTGATTGTATACTTAAAATTCTTACCCTTCATAAATGAGTCTTTCAAAACAGAAATAATACTTTGTTTCAAATTTTCTACTTTCCTTCTTCAAAGGAGAGATCCAAATCATATTCCGACAAAGCCTAAGAAATGCATCTCATATGTCAATGGGTGAACAAAATTGCACACAGTCCCCGAACCTTCGACCCATTCTACTTAAAGCCTTCATTACAAATACACTTCACTATACAGAGTAATTTTATATTTTTGACACAGCAGTCAAGATTTTCCAGTAAATTCAGAAAATATTGTGAAGTACTTCAGTAAACCATTGAACAATCCGAAGACATAAACTTATTAACTGTTGGAAGAAAGTATGTGAATTAAGGTCATATTGTATTTTCATGTTGTTCTGTGTTTTAATAGCTGTCTTCTCTACTAACCTATATTTTTTAAATGACAATAATTATATGCTCAAGAGTATTGCATTTCAGTAGTGCAAACAGAAGGGAATATTGTATCAAATAATCAGCTGGCAGAAGGATTTGCATCTAGCCAAAAATAAATTTATAATATGCTGATTGTGGACCATCATAGATGAGTTCACACCCCTTGAAGTGAATCTTCAAACAAAAGCATGTTAGCTCGTTAAAACAGTATTGACTAGTATGGTCAACTTGAAGCACAAGGGAGCAGTTCATACAGATACAGCTTCAATTAAAGCCATCTTAAATTTTAGCTCTTGATGTTGGGAGTTTAGTATAATAAATTTAGTATAATAAATTTCTGAGAGGGCATATCTTCCTGTAGTACAGCTTTGTGCTGGTCACATGTTTTCAATATGATTAAGAATTGCTTGGAGAAGGTTGAATACCTACTGTTTGTTCCTCTTGTTGTTTCTGGATTTACTATTTGCAAAAGAGGAAATGTAATTTCAGAATTTTTGAAAAGCCACTTTAAAAAATTTGGCTTCTATTTTTTGTTGATAGTTTGTTTTTGTTTTGTTTTCTTTTGTTTAAAACACAGGTGGTGTGTAATCTAGCCAGTACACCACTACTGCCAGGCTGCCAAAGGAGTTCATTAATTACAAGTGTGATGGTTCTTAGTCTGGACAGAGGAGGAGTGTGTATGACTAGGAGGAAATCAGGAAAATAATAGAGAAAATAAACTGAAATGTATGGGGATGTGTTTTTACACCAGTGGTAGTTAAACATGATGAAAGAAGAGTCTGGGCAAGCTTTGGAGTTTGAGTGCCAGAAGTGGGAAGAGTAAAAAGTTAAAAATCTGGACTGGGAAGACTGAAAGTTTTGCTGGATCTTGGGTGAATAATCTTCCCGATCTCACCTCATGAAAGATGGGCAATCTTTCCAACCTTTTTGGTCACATTTTTTCTAATATTTCCTTCACCCAGATGTTCTGAATTCTTTTTAAACAAAGTAACAGGAATTATATGATGCTTGTGTAATATTGCTATTTTTAAAAAATTGTATTCCTACCAGTGGAATGAATATTTAATGTACAATTGAGAGTATTCCTTGCTTATGCCCTAGTGGTTTTGTTATTTCTTGTATTTCTCTATTCTTGGAGGCAGTTACACTGATAAATGACATAAGCTGATCAGATTAGGAAGCTATGTCATAGCTGATTTTTCTGTTTTAGTAAAAGGACCACCAAGTCAATAAACACTAGAACCTATGTTTAATTTTCCAAGGTAGGGAAAAGAAATGTGTAATAAGCTTGCAATTGAATCTCTTCCTGACAAGCAGAAAAACAAGCAGAAAATTCTTAACAATCTAAATATAATATATTACTCATATTCCAAAGTTGGACCTAAAACCAGTTCTAAAATTTTGATTGACATTGTACTGGTGGCTCATAGATTCTCAGTTGGTGCAAGTTGACTTTATAGGAACCGAGGTAATACATTTCTCCTAAGATCTGATATATTATTGACCTGGCTATAGCCGAACTGATATATCCTCTATTAATGTCAATCTTTGTTGCCTTAACCAAAGTAACTTCTTACGAATATTTTCTTAGAAAAATTATTCCCTTTAGCTCCTTTCCATTTTCATCATATCAATTCAGAGTGCTGAATTTCTCAATACACAATTTAAAAATCTTGGCATTATCTATACATTCTGAGCTAGTTCATTAAGTATTCCCTCCCCTGAACAGTGGAGCTATTTATCACTGAAACCTTAGGGGAAATCGTTATGTTCATTGCCTTTCAAGAAGCATTGGACATGGCTCTGTCTGATTCAATGAAGATCAGCTGTTCTTTCCTTTTTTCTCCTTTTCTTAAAACTCTTTGCTCTGTTCTTTCATTCTATTTTGAAAACTATGAAAGCCTTTCAAACCATCAAGCTCTAGTTTGCAGATAACATAGTTGAAATTGTGGGATATTAGATATTCCACAGGGATGGAGAGTAGTCTACAGGAGGATGTTGTCAGAATGAAGCCGATAATCTTCAATCTTGTGTTACCTTTTATAATTGCATTTTTATTGACTTGTTCAGCAAACACATTCATACACTTGACAATTGATGGAGTACCATATATCAAGGTAATTGGTAGGTAGTGCATATCAGTCTCGTTTTCAGATTGTGATTCTACTTTGCTTAGAAGGAATGTCATGTAAAATATATTGCCACAAGCTCTTTTGTGATCTATGAGAAGTCCTTTGATTATACGCATATCTTTCTCATGGTAATCAGCTAAAAAAGGGTAAAAAAAAAATGCAATCGTGTAATGGTTAATATGAACCTATATCTAGTTTTTAGAATGATTTTTAGCAACTGGCACTGAAATTCCATAGATGGCAAGATGGAGAAGAATGCAATGCTGTGTCATAATGCTGTTACTTACCTGTATGAAATAATATGCCTTGTGGCCACTTTCTTCACAGCAGAGGAGTGCTCTAATGCTGTTGTAAAACTTTCTCATTTATTGTTGTATAGTCTATTGACCTAGATGTCCTCAAGTATTATAAATTGGACTTTCGAAGTCATATGAGGCCCTCTACTGGTAGCCATTTTAAATCTTTCAAAGCAATATTTATAAAAAGAGAAAAGAAGAGAGATTGCAATTAAGATGTCTTTTAAACTTTTACATTATCTTGTATAATACTGGAACTAAGCAGCCACTCGCATTTAAAATACAATTAGAATAACCTACAAGATCACAAAAATGAGAAATACTGAATGGCTAAGTATTATATATGTTGTTTCATATACTCTTTTTTTTTGTGTTTTTTTTTTTAGAAAATGAATCCTGTGATGTTCATGAATTTTTCCTTGTTCTTATCATCTTTTTATTAGGTGTACATTCCAAGCAGAGTGGCTATTGTGCTTCACAATACGGATGTCCCACATTGAAGATTTCTGTACCTATCACTGAAGAAGCAAGTGATAGAAGTGCTGATACGCTGTACTACTAAGTGTAACAAAACTAGATCTATTGAATCTTTCTGAAGCTGAATCTAGTAATATTAACATCTTTAAAGTGCAAGATTAATATTCACATGCAAATGCAGAGGTCTGTGCTTGTTAGAAACTATTTTGAAGAAATGTTAAGGAAGAGAAAGAAGAATGCTATCATTTTGGTAATAAAAATTTTCACTAATAATACTGCAAAACAGCAGGTATTCTCAATTAAAACGTTGTTTACAGAATTTTATGAGGAATAAGATTCTTACCAAAAGTGATCCTGCTCCAAATGTTTGTAATTTCTTGAAATCTTTTTTTCCAACAAGTGAATTAAAAAGCTCATTATATGTAAATGCTGCTTATTAATAGTGGCTGCTTAAATGAAACAAAAGTTTTTGGCTGAAAGGCAGCCTTAAGGATTTGTGGGACCTAATTGGAGGCTCCTCTTCTGCGATGAGTTCTAACATGCAATTTAAAACATTTACCTAAATTAATGAGAAGATCTGTAAGAGTGTTGTACTCCACCATTTTTTAATTTGATTAAAATTGCTAAAAAGTGCTTAAGAACCAAGTGGGCACACAACTCACTGCTAATGTGCTGATGCCACTGGGTACTTACTTGCTCTCCATCAAATCACTTAGTCTGTGCACTTTATTTTCTACAGCTTAAAAAAAAAAAAAAAAAAAAAAAAGATACTTAACTGTTTTATTTACACTGCTAAGGTCTTCACTAAGAAGAATGTTACACTGGATGGAGAATGTTCTAAATACATAATTCATCTAAATGCTTTAATTTCAGTAATGTTAGGACTTTGTAATACTGATTTCACCATTTCCAGAAGCTGCCTTTCAGCTTGGAATGTGAGCTTCTTGCACTTTTGTAACTTCTAAAATGTTTATGTTTTGGGAAAAAGCTATCTCAAAATACAGTAATCCAGGTTTTTTGTGGTTTTTTTTTCAATAAAATCAAGATAGTTAATTATTGGAATGCTGCTAAGATTATTCAAGAGAATTCTTAGAACTTTTCTTTTTGTAAGGATTAAGATTCTTTATATTTGAAAATGTATTGAGGAATACTATGAAAAATTAATACCAAATTAATGAAATAGACTTTATTTTGTTCCACTTGTTCAGAGACATATTAGAATGGGGTATGAAGTGAATGTCTCTTTTATACAAGTTTGAATTTTGTGACATCTTTGTGCCTGTAACCATTTCAAAAAGTTCTTTTTTCTTTGTTTCTTGTTTTTTACCCAGCTTCCTACATAAACCATTGTGTAAATTACTGAAAAATTGTGCCAGCACTGAAAGTCTATTCACCATTCTTCAAATGCTTACTTGTACTTCTCTATAGCTTACTTCTTAAGCTAAATAAGGTACATGATGAAATTTTGTAGCATGATGGAAAACAGTCTTTTGGAACTGTTTACAATGAAGGCATTTTATGAACATCCTTAGTCTGCTATACTCATTGTGACAGAGAATTCTGTATTGTGTTGGAGTACTACAATATTGTCTACTATCATGCTTCATTTTCTGCTATACCAGTTTGATCACTGCTTGGTAGTGAGCTAATAAAAACATTTCTATACTGAAACTTTGAAATAAAGTCTTTGAAAGAGAATACACTGAACTATATTAGCAACTGGAACTGACTATATATATATATATATATATATTTTTTTTTCCCAAATTGTTTTCCTTGTATCAAAACAATGAGAAATTGCTAATATGTATGCTATATTTACATTATTTTATTTAGTAGGTGTTCAGTAGGTGGGATTTTGCTTTACTGTTTTTATTGACACCAGCTCCAGGTTTCCAAAAGTAATGGAAGGCAAGTCCCCTTGTCAAAACTTTTTGCAAGAGAAGGAATAAATGTGTGACATGAAGGAAAAAAACTGTAAAATTACATGCAAATAAACTGAGCAGAATAAAACAAATGCATATATGGTTTCATTGCTTGTACTGTGAAAAGATTGTGTGCTAGTCTTAACACTGGATAGACCAATATCAAATACAGTCTTGGAATCAGTAACTTGTCTTGGTCAGAAACGATCTAGGGAGAATGGTGGATCATTTAACATACATATGTCAATCTTCTGCAGTAATAGACTAATAAAAGCAAACTACAAGATTTGCAAGGTAAGTATGTAAATATGAGAAGCATAATAATTAGGAAATTTTTGGAGTCCTTGTGTACATTCCATGCCCTGAGATATGAGAAAGGAATGAGGAGCAGAGTAAACCCCCCCACACACAATTCAGGACGAATTAGTTAGTGACTTGCTACTTCACCTGGACTGTCATAAGTCTGTGGAACAAGATCCACCCAAGATTACTGAGGAAGCTAGCAGAAGTGATTGCTAACCTGATTTCAATCATTTATCTGCTGTCCTAGTCAACCAGGGAGGTCCCAGATGACTGGAAACTTGCTAATGTAATACTCATCTACAAGAAGAGTTGGAGGGAGTAACTGCAGGTCTGTCAGTATTGGAAAAGTTTATGGAGCAAAAATTCATGAGTGTGATCACATGCCATGTGCAAGACAACCAGGTGCCAGTCAGGCCCAGTCAACAAGGGTTAATGAAACAGATTGCTTGACCAGCCTGACATCCTTCCATGACCAGGTGACCCACCTGTTGGTGAAGGATATAATCTACCTAGACTTAGTAAAGCCTTTGACTCTGTCTCCCATAGTATTCTCATGGAGAAGCTGGCAGCCCACAGCTTCCACAGATGTCCTCTTCCCTGATTAAACAGCAAGCTGGATGACTGAGCTCAGGAAATTGTGGTTAATGGAGTAAAATCCAGCTGGCAACCAGTCATGAGTGGTGTTCCTTAGGGATCTGTACTGATGCTGGCCTCCTTTAATATCTTTACTGATGATCTGGATGAGAGGATTGAGTGTAACCTCAGTAGTTTTGTAGATGACACCAAGCAGTGAGGAAGTGTTGATCTGCTTGAGTGTCAGGTGTCTGTACAGAGGGATGTGGACAGGCTGGGTAGCTGGGCTGAGGCCAGTGAGATGAAGTTCAACAACACCAAGTCCTGCACTTTGGTTGCAGTAACCCCAGGCAACACTAGAGGCTTGGGGCAGAGTGACTGGAAAGCTGGGCAGAAGTATCTGGGGATGTTGGTCAGTGTTCAGCTAAACATGAGCCAGCAGTGTGTCCAGAGGTCCAAGAAGGCTAATGGCATCCTGGCTTGTATGAGAAATAGCATAACCATCGGGAGCAGAGAAGTGATCGTCCCCCTGTACTCAGCCCTAGTGAGGCTGCTCCTCGAGTACTGTGTTCAGTTTTGGGCCCCTCACTACAAGAAAGACATTGAGGCCCTGGAATAAGTTCAGAGAAGGGCGATGAAACTGGTGAGGGGTCTGGAGCAGAAGTTTTAGAAGGAGTGGCTGAGGAAACTGGGATTTTTTAATCTGGAGGAGATTTGGGAGACCTTATTGCTCTCTCAAATGACCTGAAAGGAGGTTGTGTTGCGGTGAAGGTTGGCCTCTTCTCCCAGGAAACAGCAATAGGATTAATGGGATTGGCCTTAAGTTGCACCAGGGGAGGTTCTGGTTGGATATTACGAAAAAATTTTTTCTCAGAAAGAGTGATTGTTCCTTGGAACAGGCTGCCCAGGAAGGCAGTGAAGTCACCATCCCTGGAGGTGTTCAAGAACCATGTAGATGTGGCGCTAAAGGGCATGGTGTTGGTGGGCTGGTAATTGGACTGGATTATTTTTGAGGTCTTTTCCAACCATTATGATTCTCTTGGTGGATGTTCTCTGCCTATTATAAAATGCTAGAAAATTTCCCTTGAGAGTACAGCTCTAATCAGCACTCTTCTGTCAAATTTGTTAGCTTATCTCTGTCACAGAAATAAATTAAGTGTCTATGGTCATTCATCTGAGGGCAAATAGCTTTCCACAGAGACATAGGCATTGCGGAGGAACTACCTTTAAAGATAACCTCTCATAGGGTGGAAGACTGATAAGAATCTGTATTCCTTTAAAGAGAGCCTTTCTACTTCCTTATGATCTGGAAGAATGCTGGTGCTTCTTGGTAGTTTTGGCTTCAGAACTTTACTATGGTCTCTCTAGCAGTTAATGAGAACTCAAGAAGTTTTTTGTCACATAGAGATGCAGTCTACAGATGCTTAAGGACCCTAACCTCTATCTGTAGCCTTTGTGCTAACCGGATCTTTGTAGTAAATAATTAAAGGTCTTCTTTAACTCAGGTGATTCTTACAATGACAGGAAGGTATCCACTTGGCTGGTATATTCTCAGAGCAGGAACTTTTAAATTCCTTTTCTTTTTTAAATCTATTTTTCCTCCTCCTTTGACAACTCGAGCCTTGTTGTCCTGAAGTTTATCTTGAAGATAAGGAATGGAGTAGTTTTATCAGCTTGGTCAGTATACCTGAAAAAGACTATAATGGAAAATCCATTTGACCTTTCTGTTTGTTTTTCTCCTATGAAATTTGTCTTGCGCGTTATATTCAATTTAGTAAAGAGTTTGTTAACCAAGTTTTCTGAAAGACAGGAATGTGTTGTAGCTAATCCTCTGAAAATGGGACACAGCTATATAAACAGTAAGAAAACAGTAGGTAAATTGTTGTGTGGTACTTGAACGTAATGTAAGGTGATACTTTCTGTACCACTATGTCAATCACAATTCTGCTTTCAAATGAAGATGATTTAAGCAGCTGAATAAATTGTAGTTGCCTCTTTTTTTTTTTTTTTTTTATGACTCCAGGTTCTTTTCAACTGCACATCAATGGATAAACAAAGTTCCTATTTATTTAAAAGTCTTGATTCTCGTGCTTTATAGCTCTAGAAATAGCTTTATTAATTAAGTAGTGAAAAGGGAGAGTTATCTGAATGAGCAGAAACCTTTCCTTTAACCTAATAAAATGTAGCTATTCTGTTCCAGACACATAGAGGTCTGTGGTTGTCCTCCTCCATAATTTGATTTTGATTAGTTTAAAAATATAGTGTTTAAAAGTTTCTTCATTGACTAATGTTTTCTAACTTGCCGTTCTAGGTCAACTGCTAAAAAGCCAAATCAGTTTTATATATTTTCTTACTTAGTCTGTGTATGGGAACTGTTAGGTCACATGATGAACTAGTGATTGAGCACCTGGGACACAGCCAGAACTAGGAGCATAGGTGAAAGCAATTCACCTATGCAACAAGGGGAGGATACTGGGTCCATCCCTCCCTAACTTCATTTAAGGGCTGGCAGGTGCAAGGGAAGCATTCTTTTTTTGGTGTATTTGGTGAGCCCTGATCCTTGGAAAGGGGTAAGTGATTCCTTCTTTATTATTGGATTGTGGCCTCTGCCTTTCTTAGGTGACCTAAAACTTGCTTAAAGCATCTATATCTGCCATTGCCTGTTCTCACAGTCCCTTAAGTAGGATCTCAATTTTATAAAGTCACACTTGAAGTGGTACCTTTGTTGTGGCTAATAGAAAGTTTTCTGCCAAGGCTATCTTTGTGCATGTATATGTTTTCAGACCTCAGAGTATGTGCTGCAAGCTTCTTGAAAGGGGGAGTGGGATTATTTGCTGTAATTGGGAGCTGTCTCTTATGATGGAGAAAAAAAATTAATTCTTTGAATTTCCACATCACTTACAGCATTACTAAAGTTCTTGAGGGAAGAAACTGCACTTTTCCAAATGTTTCATAAGCATTTAATGAAAATTTAAAGATCTAGAACTCTTGGTCTTATTTACTTGGTTCAGATAAATACTTTCCCTTTTATGCAGTATTTCCTTTATGTGGGCACTTTCATTTCTGCTTTATCTGAAAACAAGTTGTAGCAATAATGAGAGTCTGACATATGACTGCTCTTATTAAAAAGAACCATATAAATCTTGGCATAAAAATAACTCCAGTTGAATACATTAAAAATATTCTGCTTTTGGAAAGGTAGAAACAAAAGTTAATTATGACTCATTAGATGAGACAAATTATGTTTTTCATGCCTGTGAGTACAATATGTACCCTGTAAATATAAATAACTCGTGGATGTTCATGGTAAATTAAAGCTTAAAATAAATTAAGGGAAAATGTTAGAACTTACAGGCATTAAAATAATAGGTCTTAGTTTAGGTAGTATTCTGCATTTTTATAAATCTATTCTGAACCCTGGAATTGGTCCAAGTTTAATTGAACTTTTTCTGAAATCTGTCTTCAAAAGAGTATTTCTTAGAGTATTAGGAGAGTATTAAAATTGATGCAACACTAATTGCTCATGCCATCTGCCTCCAAGGTGATTCTCGGTGTTGTTAAAAACTCAGGGAACTCCCTCTAAGCTTACCTGCCTTTTTCTGACTGTGCCTCACAAATCACAGTTTAAATGTATGGAGTGAGCATAGTTTATAAGATTATATAAATTTAACTAGTTTAATTCAGTCTTTGTTCAGGATAAGTATGATGTTTGTGAAATAAAATAGAGCGTAGATAAATACTTATGTCTGTAAACACTGAAGAAACTAAACAGTAAATGCTATGATGTTATTTCCACAGTAATTTTGTATTATTCCACTTCCCAGTATTCTGCTTTTTTTTTTTTTTTTTTTTTTTTTTTTTTTGCAATGAAGGAAATGACTTTGGTATATTTTCTCCTCTTTTTACAGTGGAGAAGGAATTGGGCACGTGAAGATATCTCTCTTACTGTACTGCATATGGCTGGGAAGGTGTTCACTTTCTTCATAGGAGCCATATAGTACTGTGTTTTGGATTGGAGGCTAAAATGGTGTTTATAACATATCAGTGCTTTGGCTACTACAAAGCAGTGCTTGCACAATGTCAAGCCTTTGTTTTCTTCCCTGCCTTTATCCACCCCAGCAAGTGGGAGGATGGCCAGGAGAGCTGACACAAAGCTGCCTAAAGGCAAGCCAGGAAGTGGCTGGACATCCTCCTGATGTCAAGTCATGAATAAATTGCTTTTTCCATTTTGCTTGTGCATACAGCTTTTGCTTTGCCTGTTAAGCTGGCTGGCAACGTGAAATTAGGTGAAGTCACTTGAAATTCATTGAAGAAAAATGGAGGGGATGAAACTCAACCTTATCTACTTTTCAAAAAGCATACAGCGTGTTCTGTGTTAACTTGAGTTACAGTGCAAGATAACTGGGGTACTTTAGTCATTCTGCTGTTGAAGTAACATCTTTGCGAATGACCAGACAAAGCTGATGTATCCTGACTATTTCATGGTAAAAATTATTGGACCAGTTTTTTGTGTAAGTTTTGACTTGTTGGCACGTGACTATTCCTGTAGAAGTGTTTTGTTTGCAAAACTATGGAAAAACTTTTTTGCTCAAAAAAAAAAAAAAAGTTTTTAATTATTAAATTAATTGAATTAATAAATAATAGTATATTAAGTATATATAGTATTATATATAGTATAATAAAAAAGTAAATTATACTTTGTAAAAGTATATTCTCTGTTAAACACAAATATTATGTTAAATGACTATACTTTGTAGGGATATGAAAAATTAACTAAAGTGAAAGCCTTTTCTGTAGAGTGCCTGAAATTCTAATCACTATTTTTGTAGGAAGTTCCTTTCATATTCTGGCTGTTGCTTTCACTGTGGCATTTTCTTGCTTGGTTGTATACTACTGCAGTGAACAAAACACAACACTTTAAGTGTTTCTGTATTTCATATCCTATCTAAATGTTAGTTAATTTTTTAGGCAATTGTGTGGTTGATAGTTTTTTATATATATATATAATAATTATTATTTTAAAAAGTTTGGGGCTAGCTGTTATTTTATGTAACTGAAGCTTGAAAATGGGCTCCTTGCTATAGGCGTCTCAGTCATCATGCTGGGGGGGCCGGGTGGGGGGGGTGGACAGGTGACAATGTATTATCCAATATGTATGTGTTTATGGTTTGGTTTTTTTTCCTAGTTGTCCTATGTAACTAACTGCTGTGAAAAAGAACTAACTGCCTTCCAATTTTCAGTAACCTAGAGAAACCTGTCCTTGTTCCTCAGACTTACTGGACTAGTGTAATGCAGTGTATAATGCACAGATTAACACAGTAACTGTGTGTCCTTCATATCAATGACCTCAAGGAATCATTTAGTAGTATAATTAAGTATTTTCAAGCAAATTGAGCCTGAGCTGCTCAGATAGGGATACCTGGTTGGAAGTGATAATGGAGAAATTGTATTCATTTAGTGCATTATTAGGTTTTTCCTTCTTTTTTTTTTTTTTTTTTTTTTTCCTCCTTCTCACTTTTCCTCTGGATGGAATTGGCACAGGATATCACTGGTTAGTGCATCCCTAGAAAAGTTATCATTGAACATGCATATTAAAAGGAATATAAAGCTGTATTGATGTACAACTAGAAATTAAGGAAGGAAAGCTATTCTCATATCAAATTAAGCAGTTCACTCTTGGATTGAAGTACTGGTAGAGCGGAGGAGAGTCCTAATCTTCCATCACTACACAAACAGAGTTACTTTTTTCAGAAATCTTCATGTTATTGTGTGAAACATGACAGGAGCAAATATCCCTGAGTTATACATCTGGTGCTGTTACAGAAACTCTCTTCAGGAAATTCTTGTCTTGCAGTGTGTACTTTTTACACAAGCTGATTGTAATAGCCCAATTTAAACTGGAGTGGTGATACACAGCATGTTATGTAAAACACTGTACAAGGATATTTAAACATGAAAGATAGTTGCTGATGTTTTGTTGGATGTAACTCATAGGTGTTCATTCCTATGAATAATTAAATACACCAAACTTTTGTATTATCAGCCTTGATGGGTGTCAAGCCAAGACATACTTTGATGCTAGATACAGCTTTCAAGCTGTCTTGTTTGCATTTGATTTTTTTCAGACTAGAGCTTGTGGTCCTTGCTGTTTATTTTGGCTGACATGGATAGGTGCTAGTGGGCTTGTGACCCTTATGGAGTCCTGAAACCATTCCCTGCAGGACTTTTCCTGGTTTAGTCTTGGAAGCTTTTAGCTGTGTGCTGAGCAGCACTTGTGTCCTGTCCCTACTCCCCACTGCCTAGCAAGGCTGTGTTGATAGAAGTACTTGCAAGGCCCACTGAAAGTTCTGTTAAAGCTGAATCTCTCTGGTGCTCAGAGTCAGAGAGGATTACAGCAGAGATAAATGCACTGGCCTCTATTTCACCCTGTCTGTAAAGGTCACGAGTGGCCCAACTCTGAACTTTCCCAGGTCCTATGAATTTTGTCTCTCTAGTTTGGTGAACCCCCTCTCAGGTTTGCCTGAGCTGAAAAGCTTCATAGCAGTGTTTTTGCTACTGTGCTCACACTGATTTTTATAACAGCACAGATGTAAGCTTCAATAAGAGATGTGCAAATGGACCATTTCTTCAACTTCTTAAACTTCTCTGTTTCATCTACTGAGTAATGCTTGCATGTTGCTGGTAGGGAATTTTCCCCATGAACAAAAATTCTAGGTTTAAGCATGTTCTTGCCTATATTTTGGGGAGTCTGACTTCTTTTTGTGCCCCATACACCTCTGCTCTGAAAAGCAGATGTGGCAGATGAGAGGATCTCACATCAGGATGAGAGACTCTCACATCACAGGTCACTATGTGCAGCTTTTTGTAGTAGGATACTGGGGAAGCAAATCAAGCATGAAGGTGTGAAGAATGTGTGAAGACACATCACCTTCCAAGGTTAGTTTCATGCCTAGTGGATTGAGATAATCATATAAACTGTCTTACCATCCAAGTAAGTTCTGTTGTATGTGTATCAGTACACAGATGCTTTATATGCTCGGGGAATTGCAAGTGCAGTGGCAGGAACTCATCCAACAGAAGGGGCAATGCGAATAAGGATACACATCCTAAAGCACATCACACAGATGGTTCTTACTAAGATCGATCAGGTACTCATCCTTTCACACTGATCTGTGCTGGCAGAAAATGCAAGGAGACAGTAGTAGGTATTTAAGTAATAATGCATAAAGGAAAGGCCAGGCTTGCTTGGGAATGGACATGATAGATGGATCTGTACAGAGAAGGAACTGCAGCGAGGAGGTAAGTATCCAAATATATAACAGTGAAGCTGTTCTTGCTTTTATATATTCTGTTGATATGTCTCTTTGTTACAGAAACTTGAAAAGTTGGATTCTATTCTTTAAACACTCATTCAGCAATATGTTGTATCTCTTTGTATCTTTTCTACATCTGTAGGTCACACTGCTGCATAGTATAGTATTTCCACAAGTGATACTGCTCAATCAAGTGATGTGTAATAATACTACATGACACCCTTCAAAATGTACATCCTGAAAGACCTGAACCTTTTAGAAACGATAACAAAAATGTGATAGCATATTTATCTTTCTGTACTACAAATGATTTGGTGTGTGTTTGTAAGGCTGAGTCTGTAACTGTGATTTGAATCAGAGAGGTAATAATTCTGCAGTGAATACACTGTTACTGTGTGCTAACTCAGTTCCAAGAGCTGTTTTGGGGCAAACAGTGTTTTTTCCTTAGAAATTGAACTGAACAGCAGTTTATTTGCCAGAAGCACTCCAAATGCCTATTGGATGTGTGATTTGTTGAGACCCTAATATGCCCATGCATGGTCTCTGCCTCCTGCAAGGACTTCCCACAGACATCTTGTACGTGTCCCTGCCAAAAGGCTTCAAATTACATGCGGAGTACTAGAAGCAGTAGCAATGCAAAGAGTTTGGAGTCAGCCATTTTGATCTTCTGTTCCTAAAACACAGGTGTAAACTTAGGCCAATACCATTACTTCTATTAAGCTACCAGACTCTACTATTGTCAATCCATATTCTCTGGCTGAAGTGGTGTCCTGTCTTTGTTTTGCAGTGCTACATAAAGTTCTGTGTAAGCATTTTCTAAAATGTTTCTGATGATGTGAATCTACAGTTATTTCTACACTTATCTTAATGCAGCCATTTTGGTATAACAGCAGCCTTTAGTCATTGCTCTTCAGCCCAGTAAGGCAAACAATGTTCTTGTCAGAATTGTAGTATTGTAGTATTACTGAAACCACAGTGAACAGCAAAATCCTCATCTGAAATGAAGATTTATAAATTGTAGCAGTGTATGTAATATTTCAGTACACAAAATTATTACCAATAAGACATTTGGATGGCAGTTGTCATTGTCATCTGGTCTTGTAGTTTTGTTTCTTTTTTCCTAACTGACTCTAATTTGTCTTCATGCACCAGAAGGTTTTTAAGTTAAGAACGTATATAGTTGTTGTTTTTTTTTCTAAATTTAGAAGCACATAGTGGAGGTCAAATTATTCCTCATCTTCCATTTGTACATTTGTAAGCTCAAAATCTGATATCTGATACTTAATCTCAGTCCTGTTTGAGATTGGTTTGTAGCACAAGGAAACACCAAATATTCACGTAAGGTATAGCACAAGGAAGTAGAAGTGATATGTCCCATTTTATCGTCAAGGATTTGTCACTTGGAGTTCATATATCGTTACATACTTTGTGGTGCTTTGCCGATAGAAAGATTCACTTCTTCCAGATCTTGCCATGCTGTTCTCTTACTGAGTTCTTCCTTACTTAATTGCACTGAAGAAGAGCCTACCTGTGGGTTAAGTGGGCTGAATACCGCCCTTGGTGCTCTTCAAGCGTTTTATATTTTGTATGTTTTCCTGTACTTTTATCATTGCTCTAGAAAATGCAGTCATAAGGGACAGTATTAAGAAGACACCAGTTTCTGCATTTGATTTATTTAAATGATTATTCTGTGGTATTTACCGTGTCGACCCTTCTTGCAGCTTCCCAGCAACTTCTCAGTGGACTTCTGGACCCAGCTGTTCTTTTCTGTCATGCACAGCCTTGGAGCACAGGCTCTTGGAGCCCATGCTACTCATAGATATGAGCTGAATATTCAGACTTCTTGGTATTCCCCATCCTCATTCCATGGCAGCATACATCACCTAGGCACCAGGGGGCTAGGGGGTGGGGGTCATACTACAAAATGTGTGGAATAACTGCTGTGGATTCATGGGAGGAACAGATATTCTCTTTCAGACTTACTGGGGCTGCTGCCTGACACCTGAGGAGATTAAATGTGGATATGCTTTATTGTGCTGTGATATCCTGTCAGATTTTAAGTGCTTGAGAGGAAGATAGTGTCATCAACACAGAGCTCAGGTATAAAAGTCATGTACAGGATGAATCTTATGCCCATGGGATTCGGCTGAGCCCTACGGCTGTCTTGTCCCTATACAACAAGGCTGCATGGGCAATGCTGTCCCTCTGTCCCAGGTGCAGGTGTGTCACTGCAGAAGAGTGGGTGAGTGTAGCATCATCCAAAGAAGTTTTCTGCCTGCTGTTGCACAGCTTTTAATTGGAGCAGCTTGAACTGGTGCAAAGTTCTATTTTACTGACAAGTAGGATCTCCATTAACATCAAGGATGTTGTGATGCATATCACTAAACATAAAGCTAAACTTTCTATTCAAATTTGCTTAAGATGTATATACAGGGTTATGCAGATAGTGTTTTCTCTAGCACTGTGTAGGAGACCTTGACTGACTTAAGCAGCATTAACTCCTTTTTTTTGTGTGTGTAAATAGACCAAATATAGCTACTATAGATATCTACGCACTGTACTGAAACCAAATATACACGTGTGGCCAATATTAGTCAACATAAGCAAAAATTTAATTTCATATAAATGTCTGGGTAGTCTCGGTGAAAATTTACTTATTTGTTAATCCAAAGATCACATACATGATTGGAGCACTGTACCATGTAGTAAGTACAATATTATAGAAGAGCTTGGAGAGGAAACTTTGTTCTTTTTTACTGGAAAATCTCACATAGAATTCAAAACTGTGACAGTTGAAGTAGTCCCATTAATTTGAATTTTTTTAGAGGTATGTTGACTGAATAACAGCAGTCCAGTAATCCAAACTTATTGTTACTGTAAGGAATCTGACACACAAACTTCCCCAACACAGTAACAGGTTCTGACTTTATTGAGTACAGACTGCAACTTAATAATTAGTAAATACTGATTTTCAAATATATTTGTTGCTTATACAATAATCCTTGTTTATGTAGTCAGTTGAAACAGAAAAAATATTATTTATAAATGCATTTTAACTTCCATTAAAGCTTAAAAAATTTATCTTGGAAAAACTTTAAAAGGGTTAAGCAAATGTATTAAAGCTGTCATTCTCACTCTAGTCCTTCTGGAAAAGTCATCCTTCAGTTTTTGTAAAAGTCCTACAATAACTAAAATGGATTTGTTCTAAGTAGAGCTTGGTGCCTCCTCTCTGTGTGAATAATTGAATATATTGCCTCATTCAGCGCACCAATAAAGTACAAATGTTTAAAGATTACATTAGCAGGTTTTATCACTTGTTATTGAAGTAAATCACAATGTTTTGTAATACTAAAAACACTTCCTTTGACCTAAAATAACAAGATTTATTTGGAAACAGATAAAGAACAGAAGAGAACTGATGGATGAATTCTGCCAAGGGTCAGATATGAGATGTGTTTGGAAAAGAAGGGTTTTTCAATTAGAGATGTTGGTGATATAAGCCTTGGTCTAATGAGGATTATATGAAATACTCAAATTTGGATTCGCTCAGAAAAATGTGAATCTCTACCCTAGTGATCCATAGACTCACAGGGCAGGTGATAGATGTGGGGTACAGTATCTCATCCAGGACCTATTATTAATCATGTGTCCTGATGATGCTTTTAACTTAGTGTCCTTGTCTGAGTCCAAGGTGTTTCTTGTTTTGTGGGTGTGGGCACCTGTCTGACAAGTGGACAGATGAGGCACTGAATAATAGTGGGTTCTTTGCCCTTTGTCAGCCTCAGTCTTCTGCTTGGCTTCCAGGTGCAACAGTTTGATTCACGTGGGTCTCTAATTGATGTCCATGGTCTAGCACTTGTAATGCATGGGATACTAAAGCACCCATTTTGTCCTGCCATCTCCAGTACTGCACTTGTAGGCCCTGTACCTGTGGTGCCTTTGCATCTGCTGTTTCATCCTAAGGGCTGCAGTCTTTAGGAAGACAGAGTCTTATTCCAAGGAAATTTTAATTGGTGCCTCATCTAGGAATTAGTTCAGAGAAGAAAGAGGGGGAGATTGTAGCACAGAATGGCGTTTCAGTAAATAAAATTGAAGAAGTCTACATGTGGTACAAGCCACTATAAAATGATTCATGTACTATGTACCACCAGTAGGTGGTTCCATGTCCTATGGCTTCACCTTGGCAAGTCTAGAAAGCAATTATAATGTTTTGCATAATTTGTAGTAAGTGAGGGATGCTAGTGAGATAAAAGCCTTAAACTTGAATATATGCTGTATGTTTCTCATTTTATTTTCCTTCTTAACCGGGACTTGAGAGTTCACTTTCATACAGAATTGGGGTATGGATATTCAAGGAATCTCTCTTCTTGACTTGTGTTAAATCATGCTGGACCTCCAATATCTTGTCTTTTGAAAAACATAGAATTACTCCATTGGGAACACCCCCAAGCCTCATTTAAAGTCAATGAAAGCAGCCACAGTGCTGTTAGTGATTGTCAAATCCAGCCCATGCCATTTACTTCCTGACTCCATTTTACTTAGGTTTTTTTTTTTCCCCTTAAATACTGCCAAGTGCAAACTCTTTTATGTTCTCCTGATTTATATATAATTTTAAATTTTCAGGCACTGCAGTGCTTATGATGAGTTAAACATATTTCAAATCTTAATAAGTCTATTTTCATATTATGCTGCTAGAACTACAGTCATGGCAAGGAATGGGGTGTGGAGAAATAAAATTAATAGGATCCTCTTGAAGTAGAAAAATTTATTCATTTTTTGATAAAAGATCTTATGATAATTTACTCTTGACTTTGCTACTTGATTTATCTCCTCTTCCTGCATTAATTTCATTTTAATTTTTTCCCCTTCCTTTCTGAGGTCCTCTAGCTTCTGTAGCAACTCTGAGATAGTTGGCTTGATGGACTACAAAACTTAACATTTCTGAACTGAAAGAAAAAAAGAGCTTAAATATTTGAGCTAGCTACTGATAATTTCATATAACAAACTAGAAATTCAGCTTTCTAGTGCCTTGATCTAAGATGTTGGAAATTGATTTACTTCATCTGCTCCATGCCCCCACTAGGCCAGTATAGATTCAAAATGTAGAAGTGTTTTTTTTTTTCTTTTTTAATTATTTTTTGCTGGGTCTTTAGACTGGGTTAAGTGTTTGTACTTTTATTTCCCTGGAGATACAATTTATAGGCTGACACATTCTGTTGACTTTAAGGCTACTTGCTATATCAGCTTCTAGGGTATTTTTCAGAATTGTTTAGTTCTTTCCTTGAACATTAACTATACATTTTCGTAAATCCTTGGTAAAAGACTCTGTGTGTGAAGTTGTCACTGTTATTTCAAGTTATCAGTACATTCTCTGTATATGTTCATATTTTCAGCATGTCAGTGTACTCTCAAAATAAGCTATACTGGTCAGAATTAGTAATTCTTCAAGAGTAGACATTTGTTGTTTAATATTAGGTATTTTATATAATGTTTATTATTTAATACAGAGCCAAGGTAGTATTTCTACTATTTTAATGACTTTATGAAACAGAGTAACTGACAACTAACCATTTCCCTGATGCCAAGACCCTGAGTGCCTTGGATTCTACTTTGGTTGGTCAGTGCGTTAATGCAACTTAGACATTCTGATGAAACTATGGACTGCTCATTTAGGACTGGGACTGATGTATGAAAGTAGGATAATTTCTGAGTCAGCTGAACATGTAGGTAAGATGTCAGAAATTGAACCTCTCTGAATTAAATGGTAAAATCTTCTACCATAACGTTTGTCAAGGTTAAAAGCAAACAAGAAAGAGTCAAGAGCATAACTCCATATACTACATGTCCCATTCTTTCTTCCATCATTTCCATCCATCCACTATTTGTTTCTTATACATCTCTGTGCATGTGCTTTTCTATATTTTCACTTAAAGCTGAGCCAAATTTTCTCTACTGTGCACAAAGAAAAGCCCAGACTGCACTAATAGGTGTAAGGGTGCCCAGTGAGGCACAAAAACAGGGAATATATTGTACCAGATCGTTGCAAGAGGCAGTCTTAACCAAGATGCAGAGTGTGTGTTCATGGATGACGGATCACATTTTATCCTAAGATATATAAAAGAAGCATTCTTCCTTTTACTAATCTGTTGTTTGTGTCTGTGTTGGCAGCAAGATAGCACAAGTCAGTTGAGATTCAATAAGGGTGCTGTTTCTTCTTTACTAAGAAAGATCTCCCGATGCTCGAGAATACCAAATATCTACTCTATAGCAACATAAATATGATAAATTCTATTTATCTTGTGCAAGTGTTGAATATTAAAGTCAAATGGTGTCAACGGTTTATGGGCTGGTCCGGCCCAGTTCCGTGACCAGCAGGGCGGAGGGATCTGCGGATCTGCGCCTCTGGGAAAGGGGAAGCAGGGGACCCCAAAATACTTGAAAACAACAGCACTGATCTGAGGTGGAACAAATGATTTTACTAAATATAGTAGAGAGAGAGAGAGAGAGAAGTCTGTTTGAATTGTATAGACCTCACCACAATGCTGGGGTGAGAAGTGCAGTCCAGTTGGGTGACTGAAGTACAGACGGCGAAGTGCAGGCGGCGAAGCGCAGATAGCAGCGAAGCGCAGACAGCGAAGAGCAGGCGAAGAAGGAGGATCAGGTGACCTTGCTTGGAGTTATATCCCCTTGCTGACCGCAAAGTCTCCTGGGGAAATGTAGTTCTTCTCCGACGGACGAACATTCGGCAGAAATCAAACCCCACCCCCAATGCATTACATGATGTTATGGTGTGGAATACTGATGACCAAAAATCATAAAACCATGGCAAATGGTTTTGCTATAACTCCAATTTCTTCTTTTACCACAGAATGGCTTGTGTTCGAAGGGGCTTTTAAGGCCATTTAGTTCCAGCTCCCTTCCATGGGCAAGGCTGCCCCCTAACAGCTCAGGCTGCTCAGGTCCCCATTCAACCTGGCCTTGAACACCTTCAGGGATGGGGCATTCACAGCTTCTCTGGGCAGCCTGTATCCATGCCTTGCCACTCTGAGTATGTAATTTCTTCCTAATGTCTAATCCAAATCTCCCATTTTTAGTTTAAAGCCATTCCCTCTTGTTCTTACAATATCTGCCTGTGTAAAAAGTCATTCCCCTTTCTGATTATAAGCTCCCATCAAGTACTAGAAGGCTGCAATGAAGTGTTTCCAGAGCCATCTCTTTTCCAAGCTGAACAACCCCAATGTGTTCAACCTTTATTCATATGAGATGCGCTACAGTCCTCCTCACTCGTCTCCACCTCGACATTCAGCTACTGACCACAACCCTCTGGCAGCAGTCATTTAGTCAGTTCCTTATCCTCTGTATGGTCCAGTCTTAAAATCTGAATCTCTCAAATTTAGATAAAAGGATGCCATATGGAACCACATCAAAAACCTTAATTTTGCGTGGGTCTATATCAAAGGCTTTTTGTGCATTTTAATTCTTTTTCTCTGTTGTATTTTAATAAGTTATGAAACTTTTTTAAGGGACTCTGTTCTGTTTTACCATGTAATAATATGTTCCCTTGTCTTGGATCTTAAAACTTATGTGGCTGTAAAATGTGGTAAACTAGCTCTGAGAGAATTGTAGCTGTACTCAGGATGTTGTAATGATGTGTAGTCATTAAAAGATCCTTATTTTCAGCATATTGAAAGTGTTTGGGCAGCAACACTTTTCAAGTCTTAAATATAGCATATCCATATCTAATATTTTCCTGGTTTCATAACATGGTCGGTGCATTTGGTTTTGAACTAATTAATATCAATCTCGAATTATAATACGTTCTTTTCTATGCTTTCATACCTTAGCTCTTTGGTGTTTATAGAAAAATATCTTAAAGCTTTACTGCTCAAAAACAAAAGAGTTTTTAATTAATAATGATCTCTACATTTGTTACCTCCATTGTTATTTAAGGCAATCTGAGAAAGTATAATTGAGATAAAAAAGATCCTTGTTCCCTATAAATGTTTGTTGGTTATCCCATTAACACACATCTACTATCTTCTCTATGCCTTTCTTTTCAGTTGATTCTTGTCCAAATAGCACATTTTCAGTCATTTTCGTCCTTCCTTATTAATTGCTTCCTGAACAATCACTGTTGATGTTCCAATTTTATGAAATATTTATTTGGCTGGAGTTACATATGATATTCAACACACCTGTCCTAGATACTAGGCTTTTCTGATACATCCTGCAATTGAAGTAATGAATATAAATGTAAAAGAGAAATATAAGTAGCCCATTATATATCACTGCTTTTTCAGTCTCAGCTCTTGCATTTTGAGTCATTTGGCTATTCCTGCTGCTCAGGGAAAAAGACAATCTTTTCAGCTTAATCCTGAAGTCAGTGACCTGAGGTTGCTTCGGAGAAGGAGGGGTGATGAGCCCAGAACTGGAGCTGCCCATGTGACAAATACTATTCACAGCTTTTCCCAAATTCAGGGGGAGTTGCAGCTGTAGTTGAAGAATATTTTAGATGCCAAAAAAAATGGCCTTGTAGGGTAACTTTCCATGTACACCTCCAAGGAGTGATTGTATCTCCTGGAAGCCTGGTGTCATTTTCACAGGCTAAAAATTTCCCTCAGTGGATGTCTTTTTGCATTATCTTCATCATTCAATACAATTTATTTTGTTGCAGATCTATTGTGTTGAAATCTGCTTACCCTTAAACTGAAGTACTAGGTGCAGTCCTTACTGTATCTTCAATATATGACTTCTATCTTGCCTGAACTTTTGCTAAAATTTTCATTTTGAATTTTTGCTACCAATTTCATGTCCTGGTATATCCACATTTGAACATGAGTGATTGAACTTGTCTGTAACAGTATAGTAAAGGGGAGTTCCAGATAAAGTTTGAATTGCCCTTATTTTGAGTTTTCTGTCTCTGTGAGGTTTGCTAAATAGCAGGTTTTTAACAAACCGTTAACAATACATGTAGATGGACATTAGCTTCCTTGGCTCAGGGGTTCATTTGTCTGTCAGAGCCTGTTGGCAGCTCTCTAGATGCTGCCTGCATGTTGTCTTCGGGGAAAAAAAAACCATAAATTTGATATATGTTTGACTAGAATTTTTGAAGGCCTTTAAAACCTCTTTAATGTTATGCTATCTATTACATCCATTCGCTTACTAAAATATACTTTAATTGATGGAAGGGAAGGTAAACTTCTTTGGAGTAGATTTTTGTATTACTGCTTTACTTACTGTAAATCTCCATACATTAGTAATGGAGAAAAGTAGATCTATTGCCCACTAAGCTGATAGGGAATGAACCAAGACTTTTTGAACCCTCAGTATTGGTAGATAAATAAATAAAGCCTGGTGGTAACTTGAAGGGAAGAAGTAAGTTATGAAGATGTATGTGTTTTTGAGCAGCTTGACTTTACTTTTTCTTCTCCAGTGACTGTGTCCACTGGGTGAATCTGTCTGCTTAGGAGGGAGATTTCTCTATTGTCACAACAAAGAACAGCTGAATAATCAGAAAGCCATATTCATCTGTCATTGTTTCATTTTTGTAGAAGTCATTGTATACCTATGCTTTAAAAAAAAAGTGTAACATTTCAAAGTACTTCCATATTTTCTCACAATTGTAGGTAATACAATTCTTAAAAGATTCCCAGTTGTGCAGTGTCTTTGCAGCGGCCCTGCTTGAGCTTAATGTCGAAAGTCTAGTAGAAGGAAAACAATGTAACAGGAAAGAACAAAACAAAAGACTTACATATTAGGTAAACTGGGTGGGTTGAAAGAGCATGAATTGGCTAGATTTAGATCCTAATCTTTTGAAAAGCAAATTGAAGTTTAGAAATATTTACCTGCACTTTTCATGACAAAAAACAAAACAAAACAAAAAACTCACACCTACTTTAAGGATAGAGAGTATTTGTAATGTAAAGGTTTACAGCAGTTTTGATAAGACTTCAGAATCATCTCTCTCTTTTTTTTAGTCTTCCTGTACATTCTACTACTAATTTTGTAGTTTCATGCAGCTTTAATTCTAGTGATAGTTCGTTAAAAAGTTGTATCATAAATGGGTTTCATTTGTTTTTCTTGCTTTGTTTTCTTCTGTAAGTTTACAGGGTTGCTTCTTAACTTCCTGACGGGTGGTAGAGGTTAGGGTTCCTTTTTACTTAATTTTTAATTACCACTGGGGAAATTGGCATCTGAAAAATCAGAATAGTTTTTGTTTCTTATGTGATCATCTGTTCCTGCTGTTTATGCTTCACCTGGATACCTAATCCTTTTAGCAATGCAGAAGATTATGAAGCA
>JAPSGF010000071.1:2870544-2881719 GCA_035772895.1 Perdix hodgsoniae
TGCAGATGACACCAAGTTGGCTGGAAGTGTCCATCTGCCTGGGGGTAGCGAGACCCTACAGACGGATCTGGACAGGTTGGCTAGCTGGGCTGAAGCCAATGGGATGAGGTTCAACAAGACCAAATGCCGGGTCCCGCACTTTGGCCACAACAACCCCAGGCAATGTTACAGGCTTGGGGCAGAGTGGCTGGAAGACTGTGCAAAGGCAATGGACCTGGGGGTATTAATAATGCTTGGATAAGCACGATTCAGCAGTGTGCTCAGGTGGCCAAGAAGGCCCATGGCATCCTGTCTTGCATCAGAAACAGTATTGCCAGCAGGAACAGGGAAGTGATTGTCTCCTTGTACTCAGCTCTGGTGAGGCTGCACCTTGAGTACTGTGTTCAGTTCTGGGCCCCCCACTGCAAGAAAGACATTGAGGCCCTGCAGTGTGTTCAAAGAAGGGTGACAAAGCTGGTGAGGGATCTGGAGCACAGGTCTTACGAGGAGCGGCTGAAGGAGCTGGGATTGTTCAGTCTGGAGAAGAGAAGGCTCAGGGGAAACCTTATTGCTCTCTAGAGCTACTTGAGGGGAGGTTGTAGTGAGCTGGGGGTCAGCCTCTTCTCTTGTGTAACTGGTGATAGGAATAGAGGGAATGGCTTCAAGTTGCACCAGGGGAGATTTAGGCTGGGTGTTAGGAAATACTACTTTTCTGAAAGAGTGGTCAGGCACTAGAATGGGCTGCCCAGGGAGGTGATGGAGTCATTGGCCCTGGAAGTGTTCAAGGTACATTTGGATTTTGTGCTGACGGACATGGTTTAGTTTGATCTATTGGTGGATGGTTGGACTGGGTGATCCTGTGGGTCTTTTCCAACCTTGGCGATTCTCTAATTCTATGAAATGTCTTTAGGAGTGTCAGACTCTGAATTTATTTTTTTCAGTGAGAATGCCTTAAAGTTTTCAGAAAGAGTTAACACCTTTCTTAATAAACAATTCTTTGGGAGATGTGCATAGCTGTACAGCTTATACCACACTCTTGTACCAGCTTTGTTGATGTTTTTCCTCTCACTTGTTATATTTATGCCTATTCTAATCTTCTCTTGTACAGGAATTTCACAGGGTCATGAGCTAAGCATCAGGAGGACATACATCTGCTAAGGACATATGGTCTGCATCTTCCATTGTTTGTGAGGTAACAACACAATAAAAAAAAAAAAATCAACTCCTTACTGCTGTGTCATCCTTCTAGGACACAAAATTTCAGGACCCCCCAAGGGCAGCCAGTTCTTCAGTATGATTAATGCTATACTGGTACTGTATGCATTTTTTCACACAGATTTAGTCACTTGTCTTTCTTTCCCATTCTCTCCACAAGAAGTTATGACCATGGTTGGAAACTACTGGATTTTACTCATTCTGATGTACAGATATGTTGTCATAACACAAGGCAGTGTCTGGCTCTCTGCAAAGCAGTCATCTAACATTTTGTTCTTAACTGGAAGTTTTTGTTTTTACTGTTCTCCATATAATGATAATAATGGAAATGGAAAAGGACTTGTTTACACATCAGTGCAAATTCTGAAAGGCAGATAATGGGACTGGTCTGTCTCCTACTGCATACCTGGTGCAGCTGGGAAGAAAACCCAGTTATCCTTTTCTGATCAGATGTCCTAAACCCTGAACCACGCTGCTGTCATTGGTACCAGAAGACCATATCTCTGTGCTTTTCATTTTTCTTTTAAATAAATAAATAAAAACAATACAAGAAATCATTGTTCCAAGTCAGTAGTAGGCAAGGTAAGTACCTTGCAAAAGGGATGATTTATTCTGTGAGCTGTGCTGCAAACTCCGTAAACCTCGTAAATTGCTTTGCAATGTGTACATACAAGAATTGATTAAAAGAAGGTAATTAAAATCTCTTTCACAAAACTGGCAAAGAACTTCTTTACCTGTGGAATCATTTCTTTGGAAAATGAATGACTTGTTCCCAGAAGCACTTGAAATTAAGACAGAGGTTTGACGAACATCTTCTTAAAACATGCTATGAAAGGCACACTGTTGATTTACTTGTGACAGGCATGCTATTTTACAGTCCTGTTCAAGCTAACAATAAAATTTGTCATGTTATGCAGAAAACAGAGAAAAGATATTTGTCTTTATGCAGGATTTAAAGTTTTGCCGCATAGCTAACCATAGTTTGTAAAAGTGTAAAAATGAGAACTCTGTATATAAAGTACACAATGCTATATCATAGAAAATAATAATTTGTGATGTAATTAAGTGGCTTGTATGAGTTAATATATTAATCCCTGGAAAAATATATGAATGTTAACACTTGAGTTAGTATTTCAATCTGAGAGTTGCTCTATTCTTAGGCAAATTCATTAACAACAGTATCTGTGTATACATGTAATTAATTGACTGTTGCATAATACTGGCCTTTGTTCAGCTTTTGAAGTCAGTCAGTATTTATAGCAAGTAAGTTCTGCTGGGGCCTTTTAAGTTGTAATTAATATTTCTTATGTCTCATCATTTAAAGGGCTTGTCCCATCAATACATTGCCTCAGTTTATTGTGTGGAAGTCTTGCAATAATTAAAAGGAAAATGGTGGAAAGTATATTCCACATCAGAGAGACATTAACAGGGAGCAGTTACGTCTTGTATGATTAGCAGGAAAGAACTCAAGTGTTTCTTTAAAAATAAACGTTATGTTTCTGTTGAAATATGTGCTCAACTTAAAACACAGTCTTAAAGCAAATTTACATTTGCCACATTTAATTAAAAAAGATGGAAGGATACAGTAATGATATGTAGGCTTTAGATAGCAGTTGGAGATAAGCAGCAGCTCTCAAGATGTTTCACAGGTGGGAAGGCAAAGGCGTGAACCAAAGAAGCGACTTTTCCTAGGTCACAGCTGATGGCAACGATGTCCAAAACCAAAGAACTTTTACTGAACAAATAAGCAGTTGTGCTTTGATCACTGATGCTGACTTCTGGTATCTTTCTCTCCCTCCCATGTTAAGCACATGTGAGCCCAGCTGTTTCTTACTGCTTTAACTGGCATAATGGCATGGCTGGTCATGACCTCTGCTAGTTAAAAAGTGTTCAAGATTTGGGAAGAGCACCTTTACTGAGATAAATGCAGCATACCTGGTGCAGCTGTGCTAATTTTCAACCAGTTTGACTCAGGCTCCAGAGCTGTGCATTAGCAAGGAAAGCTTTTTCCAACCCTTAGAGAGATGCCCAGGTTGGACTTTGCAGACAGCTGCCCGGGTGCCCCTGATTCCTCTAAAAAGGAGATGCTGCAACATGTCCTTGTGCTCATCTCCACATCTGCCTGGAGATGGACAATCCTTTCTTAATTATATTTATGTGAAAGTAGTCTCTTATGTCTGATTAATCTAAGGTGTCTTTGTATATTTGATGTTGGGAGAAAATGATCAAATTTCAAGAGCACTTCATTATTCTTATTTGGTAATGTCTTCCTATGAAATAGTAGTTCACTGGCAGTGTTGAACAGTTCATCGAGAATTTCATGACTCACTTTTGTCCTTCTATGCATTATGTTATGGGGGTACTGATAATCCTAAATTCGGGCTCTCTTTACATTTGTGGTACTACAATAAGCTATTCCTCCCAGAGGCAGATGAGAGCCAACAGCAGAGTTCTGTGTGAGAATTTTCAAGAGAATGTCTGCCTTGTACTGGTCTTTCAGAGGCTGAGGTATCTACTAGTGAAAGGTGGGTATCAGCATGGCTATTTTTCCCCCACAAAGTTTTGAACCCTTATTTAATGCTTCTAACCTTGGGTAAGAGCTAGTGATGCTACAGGCATGCAGTCATAGGAAACATATGTATGATTCATTCACCATTTTCTTAGTATTTTGGCTACTTTAAGAGCATGATGTGTCGTATGAGCTCCTAACAGAAGATTCTAAAAATGTTAGCAGTGCGTGCTTCCATTCATGCTGTCTCCTGTTTTTTTACTAGAGGATGAGTAGTGTGAGAGTGAGAGCTGAGGAGTTAACCACCCTTAGCTGCAGAGTATGAATAACCTCAGTACAAATCACCATCTGATGCCATTTACTCTGCGCTGCAAACTGTGGTGGTTCACAGACAGCTTGGTGATCGTCTGTTACATCTTTGATGTGATGGCAGGGAAAAAAATCAGCATTCAGAACTGTCCAAAACTGTAGACATAAACTCCCTACTGTTTTCTGTATTAAATTAATCTGCATTGCTTTTATCTCCTTACTGCCCTTTTTTCTTACAGAATCACTGTGCTTCTTTGAGGAACAGAGTCTCAGGTTACGACTGCTGCTGCAATGGTTGACCACAGGCAGAATACACTGTGAGCTTTCTGTCCAGCAGCATTTAGTATCTGAAGGAAGCAGGCACTGCTGTTATTTGCTGTTGCTGGCTGTCATGCTGCATGTAAGTCTGGCACCTCAGAGCAATTGCTTTGGATTAGAGACGGAATTCAGCATACAAAGGAAAAATGGTACTCCTATATAAATAACTGAGAGTTTCACAATGGCCCTTTGAACTAGCTCGTTTGTTCTAGTCACTGCCTGTGAGTAGCATGAGTTTATCTAGTACATGCAGCCATTGAAAGTAAAGTTAAAAAAAAAAAAAAAAGAAAACCTGTTACATTCAAGGCTGTGCAGATCTATTCTCTGGGCTAGTTGCCTGTGTCCTAATTATATAAGAACATTTGTTTATCCTTGTAGTTATCTGTTCATCTTTGTGCTTGCTCCAGTAGCCAGAAATCACAGTTCCTCTCTTTGTAAGGGTAACCATGTGATTGCACAGCTCTTCTGTACTTCTTCAGCATGATTTATTTTTATTTTTCTTCTTCAAGTGGCCTACTGCACACTGAGTAGCTTAAGTTTCCATTATCTCTGAACAGCAGCAGTTATTTATATAAATGAAATCATTGTATTTGCGTTATTGGCAGTATAGAGGATAGGAAATCAGATGATTTAGTTTGCTAGAGTATTCTGGCATTCACTTCCAGCATCATGGGGCCTGTATCAATCATTAGCTTTTAGAAGCTAGTACTATCAGTATTTATTCTGGATCTTAAATATCTCAGTTTTCCTCAAGAAATACAAGATAAAGGCAACAGGAGGATTTGAATGTTCTGATGTATTTTTTTGTTTGTTTGTTTTAAAGAAGAAGCAAGATGACAGCTGAATTGTGTAGTTCATAACTTGTAGTTAATTAGCAGAATTCCCTCAGCTGTTTGCATAAGCTGATGGTGAAAGAGTCACAATGTATTGTTAAAGGGCAAGTAGAATAATTTGTTCCTATAGAAGAGGATAAATTATATGTTTATTGTGCATCCAATTTTTCCTTTTAGATGAATAGGAGAGGTCACCAAAATAATTGTTACTTCCCCCCTATGTATATATAAATATTTTTGCATTAGGCTTGAAGCCTTTCTCCACTAAATAAATGACATATGGAGACTTAGACATGTACTTCTGTTCTACGTTACCAAAACTATTGAGCTTTAAGGGTTTTCTTCTGTGCACTTTACCTTCTATCTGATCAACTACTAATGAAATAAAACACTCTTAACAAACCATGGATGTCATATAACTTATTTTGCAGGAAAAACATAATTCTTCTTATTTTGTTGTATTTCTGCATTGTCTTTTCCTGAAGGTATCTGTGTGAATCTGTAACCACTTCCTTGTGATCATTTTTGCTACAAGTATGTTCAGGCATCCAGTTGCCCTGTTACACTTGCAAGAGATAAGAGTCACTAAATGGGTACCTTACATAGTCTTAGAGGGGGGAAAAATGGAAAAAAAAAAAAAAAAAAAAAGAACATGTTTCTTTAGGATTTTTTTTTTCCATTTATACCTTTAGAAAGCTTTCTTTATTTTAAGTTGTATTTTATTTTTGCTGATGCAGAATAAACATATTCAAGTCTATGTTGCATTAACCATTTTCACCTCAATTGCCCACAGCTTTCTCAGCCAGATCTCTTTCTCTTTAATGTATTCCATGGTTGGCTTCAGATCAAAAGTGACATTTCTAAAAGTAAATAAAATTTAATCAGTCAACTTTTTGGATTTCTCCACATTTTAAATCCGGAGAGCTGTCAAGATGTCACTTAATGGATGACTTAGTACCCAATTTTTAGATCTTAAGAAAAAGCAAATGAGATTTGAATTTCATAGCTTTAAAGTTTTGAACATTTGTTCACTTGTTTTTTTGTTACTTAATGCAAACTTGCTGCTATTTTTTTTATTGTGAAATCAATCTTTAAGTGAGCTAGAAGAATATTTTTCTTACCTGATTTTTAATGTAGACCTTTCCCTTCAACTAAGATCAATCATATTCTGAATAAACCTAAATTGCAGTGCTGACTATAATAAAAGTCTAGTTGACGAAGTTATAGATGTCTAAATGATCAGATGACTCTTAGACTGACTTCAGGGAAAGAAGCACTGAAGCTGCCTGTGTCTCACTTTGTCAGTATGCATTAAAAAAAAATAAAATCTTTGCATTTGAGTTCATGTTTGGAAAACATTTCTGGTTGTTTTATACCAACAGCTAGCTCAGGTCCACCATGCTACTCCCACACTCATGCTCCTCAAAAGAACAGGAAGGAGAAAATACAGTGAAAAAGGTGTCATGGATTGAACTAAGGACCTTCTGCCCTACCTTGGGTTCTTCTCTGCAGACACCAGCTCCTTCAGCCTCCAGCCACTGCTGTACCCCAGCTCTTCCGTGACTGCGCATGAAGATCTATTCTGGGGACAGCTTACTCCTCCACGGAGCTCTTCTGGGCTGCAGGGAGCTTCTGCTCTGCACCTGGAGCATCTCCTGCCCTCCTTCTGCACTGACCTTGGTGTTTGGAGGGCTGTTTCTGTCACAGGTCTCAGTCCTCTCTCCCAGTTGCTGTTGCACAGCAGTTCCTTAATGGAGTCATCATACAGTGTCTTGGGTTGGAAGGGACCTCAAGGATCCAACAGCCCTGCTACAAGCCGGGTTGCCAAGCAATGGATCTAGTACTAGATCAGGCTGCCTAGGGCCCCACCTCACCTGGCCTTAAACACCTCCAGGGATGGGGTATCCGCAGTCTCTGAGCAAACTGTTTCAGCACCTCACCATCCTAGCAGTGATACTACTGATGTGTAGTCCTCCTCTCCTTTAGCTTAAAGACATTTCTGCTTGTCCTATCACTACCTACCCGTGTAAAAAAGTTGATTTTCCTATGTTTATAATCTCCCTTTAAATAATGGAAGGCCACCATGAAGTTTCCCCTCAACCTTCTCTTCAGGCTAAACAAGCCCAGCTCCTTCAGCGTGTCTTCATAGAAGAGGTGTTTCAGCCTTCTCATCATCTTCATAACAATCCTCTGTACTCTCTCCAAAAGCTCAACTTTCTTCCTGTGTTGAGTGCCCAAGACCTAGGCACAGTACTCCAGGGGGGGCCTCACAAGGATAGAGTAGAGCATCTCTCTTGACCTGCTGGTCCACCCCTCTTCTGATGCAGCCCAGGATACCATTGATCTTCTAGCCTGCAGTTGTGCACTCTGCTGGCTCATGTTAAGTTTTTTATCTACCAGGACTCCTAAGGCCTTCTCAGGAGGGCTACTTTCAAGTTCTTCTTCTCCCAGCTTGTGTACATACCTAGGATTACCTTGACCTAAGTCTAAAATCTTGCACTTTGCTTAACTTCATCAGATTCACATGGACTACTTTTGAGTTTATAGAGGTCCCTCTGGATGGCACCCTTCCTTCTGTTGAATTAATTGCACCACTTAACTTGGTGTCATCAGCAAAGTTGCCTGCACCTGATCCCACCATCTGTCAATGATAAAGCTATTAAAGAGTACCAGTCCCAAGGTAGATCCCTGGTGGACACCAGTTGTCACCAGCCTTCACTTGGACATAGACCCTTTGATCTCAACCCTCTGGTTGCGACCTTCCAACCAATTCCTTATCCACTGAATGTTCCACCATTCAAATCCATCTCTCTTCATTTTAGAGATAAGGATGTGGTGGAGGACCTTGTCAAAGGCGTGGCAGAAGTCCAGGCAGATTACATCAGTTGCCTTTCTGGGTGTGCCATGAGCATACCCAGTGTTGTTTGTGGCTCAGATCTGTCAGCAGCAAGTCCCTGTTGGAGCAGTTGAAGCTATACTCCTCTGACATGGGGCAGTGCTGGTCACTGCTCAAAGAGATCACCCCTGAAGCTCCCCAGCTACAAAAACCTTGCCACATAAGCCCAATACAACTTTAGTCAACACTAAGGGTTCGTATATATGTATGTATGTGTGTATGTATAGTAATCTGTAAATACATATATACATGCTTGTGTATATATGTACATGTCTACATAGCACATGTATGGGTCTAGATGTTTTTAAGCAAATTTTTTTTTTCCAGAAATGTTTTTTTACTATATAAGTACGTGTGCATTTGTTTCAATATAACCACATTTAGAGTCAACAATTCCTTTTCTAATGTGTTAGTTGGCCTCAGGTTCCAACATGTTGATTGGCAGTTGCACACTATGCATCCAGATTGATTCACAGATTTGACTAAGGGAAATGGGTCTCAGTTTTCAGCAATGAGCCATGAAGGTATCTGGAAATGAAATAACTACCCGATTTTAGCTTTGATAAGATATTTTGCTGTTGTGTAGGCAGAGGAAAGAAGTTCCTTGTAATAAGCTAGAAGTAGCGAAGAGAATTGAGCACTTTCAGTAGTATTAAGTCCCTCAGCAGTAATCCTTTAAGCACCCTCCTAAGCAGATTGGGAAGTTGATCTAACCTTTGCTGTCAGTATGTCACCCAACCCCGCAGTCTGGAAATGCATTAGCTGAGCCAGGACAAACGTTGCAGACTCAATTATTTTAAATTCCTGCAGCATGTGGTGTCTCATTCCAGTTTCATAGTTGCATGTTAGTGCTTAAGAATCTTTCTGTAGGGTGTTTTTTTGTTTGTTTGTTTGTTTGTTTTTAATCTGTATGCTTTGCTCTTAAAGAGGAAAAACATTAAAACATTTGCATCATATTCAGGATATTTTCAAAGCTTATTTCAAACCAAGCTCTATGATTTTGAGGTGACTTGGAATTATCAGTACTGGAAGAAAACTATTACTGTTGACATCCTTCCCAAATGTAAGGATCCCTCCCTTCACAGTTCACTGAATGGTTTTGTATCCTACCTAAACTGCTCTCAAATTAGAAGGACCAACAGGCAGAAGTATGTCAGTGATAAATTTGGTGCTTTTCCTCAACTTCTTAAGTAGAGCCAAAAAGTAGAAGGTGTTTAATCTTACTATGATGATGTGATGGCTACCATAGTACCACCAGTGTATTACAGGTATTTGGAGTCACTTTGATCCTTCAGCTCTAGTTACACTTTGAGATATAAACTGTAAGACACAAAGATAGGCAAAATGAAGGCCAAATACAGGAGTGATGAGTATAAAATGACAGTGCTGGTACTGAAAGGCCTGTGAATGTGCACCTGCATTTTCATAGTGGACTATTCAAGATAGCTGCACATTTTGTCACTGAGCATGGCCAAGTTTACTGCTTTTTTGGTATAAGTATTTAGTTATCTAGGCTTGATAAGATTTCTTTGTATCATAACTGGGGTGAGAGGAAGAGGGGGAAGAAGTACTAAGAGGGTTCTCCAGGCCTGGTATCCATTGCATTAGAATGAAAAGATCAGAGCTTGACTTGATCCTCTGCCCAAGAATGCAGACTCTCATTTGTCCTTTCTTATTAAAGCATTTGAACTGAAAAGTGAGGAGCTAGATTGGATAGTCTTTAGAAATGGTGAATTAATGGGTCCAAAAGAAGAGTCTGCAAGAGGAATTTGCCTCCGTAGTCCCGCAATAAGGCAAAGGGAGGACTGAAGATTGATTTATGCTTCCCAAATCAAGTTCAAAGCCCAGGGCAATCCTAATTACTGTGCTGCTATGACACATTTGTCATTAATCATCCCCATGCGCTGTCTCCCCTGAGTGTTTCACAAGACAAGGAGCAAGCTGAGAATGCCAGCCTGTCACTACGCTCCTGATCTAGAGAGGGAGTAAGGCATGGTGATACTTATTCATTTTGTCCATGAATGAAATGCACTGCTTCTGGGTTGCTATAAGAAAGAATAATAATGGTACAAGTTCCACTCCTATTTCTTGCCATTTTTAAGAGGAAAAGTGAAAGCAGCCTGCATGTGCTCAGAAAGTTCCTACATCCTGCAGGACTGTAGATCTTGATTTCAGAAAAACTACTACCTCAAATTGAATAGAGTAGCCTGAGAAAGATGAAATTTTAAGCACTTCTCATCCACATTTCCTTCCAGCTGGTTTAGATGTCTTTTGGATTATATGGAAACTGACTGCTTAAAATAAGTCTTTTGTAAATTCTGTGGAGGGATGTGCATGTCAAAAAGCCAGCCATCACCATACTTTAGTCCTGTCTAGATTTGGATTGCAGTGACAATGCTGGCATTCTCAGTAGCTTTTTGTCTTGTGAATTATTTTAGTAGAGCCAGTGGATAAGAAAGAGTAATTATGGAGGTGTCATAGCAGCACCATAATTAGGATTGCATTGAGCTTTGCAGTTAAATTTTATGCCTAATGCTCCCCTGCTGTCCCCCATCAGCGTACCACATTTGAAGTACAGCTACAATTAAACCATCATAAAACAGAGTACACAGCTAGACAAAATGATTAAAAGGAACTCAAAACCACGTGTTGTGAGAGAGGAATGACTTTCTCATGACATTGGTTGCTCTTGCTATAGTTTGTAGACTTTCAAGCATTTCAATTTCATGATTTCCCCCTTTCCCTCTACCAATACTATAGTATGTGTCACCTCGGGCCCTATTATTTATCCGATTGCAAAACAGCCTCATCCAGTATGACACAAAAGAACTATAAATAATCTTGGCTCTGTTTATGCTTGAATAGTTCAACATGCCTGAGATGCCTGGGCACAGCTTGTGAACACAGCTATATAATAATCTGTGGGATATAAAGCCAGTTCTTTTTTTGAAATTTACATTGGGCTTTGTTTTCTTTAGCTTGGATATTCACATCAGCATGGTTTTCCAGGATGCAGGCAAAACATGAATGAAAAAGTCTCACTGTGCTGTTGAAGACCAGAACACCTGCAAAAAAAATCTGCTGGAGTTTACAATAACCCCAGGGTACTTTTGGCT